>JPFL01000758.1:0-13673 GCA_000733385.1 Paramecium biaurelia
CAAACTTGGGTGCTCCTAAATCGAACAGCAATTAAAATAGCAGATATAAAGCAATTAATTTCATAAAATTATTTTAGCTTGCATAGATATCTTGTAGACTTTAATTATTAAAATTGAAATCTACTAAGTACTCATTGTTAACAAAAGGATGATTAATACAATATAAAAGATCACAATTAGTAAACTGATTTAAATAAAATTCAAATTGTTTTATAAAATTATATTTTGGAGAATGTTACAATTTCAATTTAATATATGCAAATCTTTAAATTACTTATAATAATATTCAAAAAAATTTGGAAAATTTGGTTTTAAATTGAATTCAGTTTGTTAGCCTCTGGATTATTATCCCTATCTTTAATCAACTGGCATTGTAAAACTGAAAGAGATTAATCTGTAAAAGTCCACTTATTTTGCACATCCCTCGCATCATTCAAAATGATGGCTAGGTCTAAAAATACAAAAGAAAATATTATTTATTAAATATAATTTGTAAATTTATTTGTAATATAATATATTATATTGTATCAAATCCTTGTGAAATCCTGAAATATTTCTTCTAAACAACCATGCATTATAAAAAAATGCAGAAAATGATAAATAGGATTGAGATCCATATTCTTTAGACTTGAAGCTATCTATCTATAACTGACTATTCTGCCTAATATTGTAATAGGCTCAATAAGACATTACGATATAGTGATATTCCCTAAAAAGATAATTAAAATTATATATTATTCTGATTGCAAAGATATTCTAATATAGTATAATAAACTACTTCATTAAGTAAAAAATAACGACTATTGAGTTAGGTGCCAGCAATAACAAGATAAGTATAAACTGGCTAATAGCAGCAGCAATTCTTTTGAAACGATATAACGATTCAATTATTTTATAAAAAATCCTGAAGATCAAAATGATAAAAGGGTTTACAATTATGAATACAAGAATAAAAAAAAGCTTAGTATTTACTAAATAACATTCAAGAATTGCTGAAGCCAATAACAAATTGAATTAAGAGAAAATTTCTAAAATTCTGAAACTAAGTTGAATGTTTTTGTCTCTATAATAAAATATAGAAATTGTTTAATGTATTTACTATTATTAAAATCAATTTATTACCTTGAATTTTTCCTTGAAAATTTTGGTATTACCTTAATAGATTAGTGAATTTTTATCCAAAATTTATGGTGGACTCAAACCACTTGATTCAGTTTCAAGCCTTTCTTACTAGTTTTTACAATCTTTATATAGATTATAAATGTAGATGGCTATAAACATCAGTGTTATAGCACTTGTTGCAATTCTTAAGGGTAATATATCTTCAGGTGTTGATGCAACATTAAGATTAAATATTTATTGCTTTGTGTTATTTACAGTTACATTAGTAAAATTGGTAGAGCTCGTTAGGAAAATATCACCAAAATTAGTGCATTCACAATTTAATTCGACATTATCATCTTTTTAAACACTAACCAAATTACATAAATGAAATTAGCCAGATGCTGTTTTCACTACGCAGTACATTTAATATCCTAATTATTCCGAATTATTATTTGAACATGTTTAATAGGATCCAAAATTTGTCCTGTAAATTGATGAAAAATTTTCAACGGTAAGAAACCTGTTATGATATACATTCTTTAAGAAGATTTAGTAGTAATCTTGAGAATAAATTTTCATTGACTGATCATTAAATTACTATTATAGTATTTTATCAAGATTCTCAGCAAATCTTAATGGATTTGTTTACAGATAAGTAGATTGATATTAAATGAAATCTAAAAGATAATCTTCTTAAATTGGTTCAATATTAAATTATTAATTGAAGAATTATTTCGTTCTTCTTTTAATTTACCAAATAATCTCATTTCCTTAACAAACTTTAGGCTTGTCATTAACAACAACTGTATTTTAGATTTCCTCTACAATAATTGTAGTAAATCTTAATAATTCAAGCACAATATTATAAATTGTATCATTTCTTGTGTTTATTGATGAGAAATTAGAATATATTTCATCTAGATAATATAATAAATTTATTAAGCCATCCTGGGAGTCTTAATACTATTGAAAGATTTCATAATTTAAAACAAATAAATTGAGATTAAGCTCTTCTTCACAATCTTTTTTCATATTACTAAAGTATTATAGAGCCATATCTAATTTGTGGGTATTTTCTTTTAAATCTTCAATTCTATTTGTTAAATTAACCCCTGTTTCTGTGAAATTTTAGGTAATAAACAAATGGGTTGAATTTAAATCATAGCAGCTATTTTTGTTTTTAGTTTACTCATTCAATAAACGATTTTTAGGTTTAACAGATGCTGATGAAATTAAGAATCGCTTATATTATTTCATAGCCTAAAGTTTCAGGAAATTGTCATTCTTATTTGGTAAAATTAATTCATAAAGCATATCATCATATATCTTCTGGTGTAATTCATCGCATTTCTAATTTAATGCCTCAAATAGTAATGATATTTTTTTTTATAAATTTAAACTCTTAAATTAGATTTAAGAACAATTTAATATTGCAGGTTTAGGAGTAATTTTATCAAATACATTAGTGATTGATCCTCCATTGTCAAGCACTTATAATAAAATTCCTATTTTTGAATTGTTAACAGATGTTGGGATTTAAATTGAAAATTAGTTTAAATTTTAAAATGAGTGGAGAATTAAGGAATTATCAGATGATCCTTCCAAAAATTGGGTTAAATCTTGTTCTTACAAAAATAATCTTAGTTAATATTTGTAAGGACTATCTATTGATTGTTCACATATAGTTGCTACTATAAGATTAGTAAGGGCTAAATCACTTTCACGAGTGATAAATAATTTTGAACATAAAGGAGGTTAATTGATATTTAATTTAAGATTATTTATACTAGGCATGATATTATTTGTGTATTAAGCAGCAAAATTTAGATTGATATTATCACCAAAATTTAATTCTTGAATACTATTAAATATCTTTAATGAATGCGAAATATAATTGGGTCGTAGTATTTCTATTATCTGGAAATCATATACTATTGCTATAGATAGATCTAATAAATTAGACTTTTAGGAAAGAGGAATTAGAAATGTAAAATTCAGTTATTCAAAATTACTAATTTTCCTCATTAAATATCCTTTATTGAATTCAAGCTCCAATAGAGGGAAATCGTCTTCAAGATAAACTACAATAAACACAAATTTAGAAGTTTATTGAAATTTCGTAGCATTTACTGTCCATTGTTGCACTGTAAAAGGGGAAATCGAATTTTTCTTTATGAATTAAAAAGCCTCAGTTTTATTAATATTAAGGGTTTATTTTTATTCATTTTTGCATATGCTGTTTTATGAGAGATCCTAACAACCCACATAAATTTACAAATCTGGATCATTGTTCTATTTAAATATTGTGTCGAAATCTTCACATTCTATTTAAAGGTTTAAATCTTTTCTTATATTTTAAATTCCTTTATTACTAAATTAACAATTCAATCCAGCAAATGGAATATCAATAGTAAAATTTTGGTATTGAGCTTTATTTGTATTTAGATTTGTCGCAATGATTTAAAATGTATATGTAGAATTTGGACTTAAGGTGTATTTTGTTATATTTGCATAAACAATTTCATAGGGATTAGACTTAAATAACATATTTAATTCTGATGACTATGATTTTTTTGGAAATCTATTGATTTCAATTACTTATATCTCATATGTAGAATTATCTATTTGATTCGATTTATCTAAAGTGTTAACTGATAAACCAATAGAAATGAATTCATAAACGAAATAGGAGGGTTTTGCATTGATATTAATATATGGAAGATCTCCAGCATGAGTTTATATTGTAAATTCTGAATATGAATTTAAATGAATGAAATTTTCAAAGTAGATCTTAAATGTGAATACTGAAGCTTTTGGTAAAGTAAGTTTAGGAATCAATAAATTGAATCCCTATTGAAAATTAATTTAATCTAAAAAGTCTCTAAGAGAAGAACTATCTTCATTTGTTTCTACTTGACAACTCCAATTAATGTTTTCTAGTTTTCTATTTCCATTATTTTTAATTGATTTTACATACACTGAATTCTCTGTAAAAGGATTTAGTTTGTAAAGTGGTAGAGAATATTCAATTATTGGAGGAAGTGGAAAATTTGGCATTTATAATGTTGTCAAGATAAACTTTTGTAAAGAAGTTTCACAATTAATATGAGATAAGGAATTAGTTCTAAACAAAATTTCATCACCAACATTTAATTTTGAGTTTTCTCCTAAAGAGATTAATAATTCCTAATTGTCATCTGGATTCAAATAGCAAACAGAATTTTAACCAAATAGTTTTACAGATTCTTATTCAAATATTTACAAACACATATTAAGCTCGAATTATTAATTGAAACTTTTTGGATTCAACTTAAAATCAAAATGGATAATAATCTTACTAATGTCATTTGATAACTATGCCTTAACAACTGCAACTTGACAAGCTAAATAATTATATAGAATTAATACTTGAGCACCAAGGAGTATTATCATATGATATTGAATTTGGTGGCGGAATACAAACCTATTCTTTTAGTATTCTATTGGCAACGCAAGATAAACAACCATTTTAATGACATTCTAAACATGTACTATTACATTTTTAACAATCTATATTTAACTAATCATCAAAGTATCCAGATTAACAAATGCATTAAGGCTCCATAATTCTATTACCTTTACAAGTTTTACAATTCGAAGGATCAAATTCGCAAACTGCACATTAAGAAGCACATTCTATATAACTTTAGCAATTTAATACATTAACAAAGCATTAAACCAATTTCAAAATACCCGTCCATGCATTTGCAATCAAGTCCGATTCTTCCTGGTTTACAAGTCAAACAGTTTGAAGGTTATAATTCACAAGTATTGCATTAAGACGCACAAACTAATTTAAATAACTTAATGATACTTTAACATGTGAGTTATTCATCCTCGTAATATCCATCCATACAATTACAGATTGGTGAGATAGTTCGTAGTGATGTCTAACAAATCAGACAATTATTTGGTTCATTTACACAGGTTTTACATTTAAAATTACACTTTTAACATTAAAATTATGTTCCATCATCAAAATATCCATCCATACAGTTACATTAATCAAACAAAGACTTTCTATTTGAATTTAATTCTTAATGACAACTTAAACATTAATCACTTTAGTTTATACAAGTTTAACATTTGATATGACATTCTATTAATCTATATTTGAATTTACTTTAACAAATCTAATCTTGATCTTGAAAAAATCCGATTATACATGGACATTTATGAATAATTGATTGGTCAACTCTTCTAGCATTGTTATCACAACTTGTACAAAAGTCTGGTTAACCTTTACAAGTTAAACATTCATTTGAACATTCTATTGATTACTTAAAACTAAATAATTACTTGAACATATTTCTGCGTTAGAATCAAAATATCCTATTTTACATTAACATTTATCTCCTGAAAAATACCTATTTTGTTGAAGTTCATAACAAGATTAACAAGTTGATGCATTCAATATACATGTTTTACAAATGTTGCTGCACTTCTGACATATTTCAATTCCAGCTTCATAATATCCATCAATACACAAACAATTATTGTTGGTTAAGATCCTATTGGATTAATCCATGCATGTTAAACAATTCATATGACTATTTTCACAATTCTCACATGAAAAATGACATTCTAATTGTTATATAAAATAAAGTACATTAACAATTTTATTAGTTTGTTTCATAATATCCAGTAATACATAAACACTTCTATAAATCTTAATCTAAATATCTGGTTGTCAATCTGCATGATATACAATCATTACTACTTTCACATTCTAAGCAATTGGAATTGCATTCTATAATATTTATAAATCATTACATTAACAGGATTTAGATTAGGAGTCAAAGAAGTAAGAGGATGAGCATAAACATTTATTATTAATCAAAGATAAATTTAGACTAGAATCGCATGTTAAACAGTTATCGTATAATAAGATACAAGTCAAACAGGAGTTTGCACATTATTCACAATTCTACGTCAATGGATCTTCATAATATCCTTATATGCAATCACATATATTTCCAGAGTTAATTTTCCTAAAATTTTCAATAGAGCATGTTAAACAAAAAGTATTAGAA
Organism: Paramecium biaurelia; assembly: GCA_000733385.1. Lineage (NCBI taxonomy): Eukaryota > Ciliophora > Oligohymenophorea > Peniculida > Parameciidae > Paramecium > Paramecium biaurelia. The sequence goes on from JPFL01000758.1 coordinate 6,177, forward strand.
CTAATACAAGTTAAACAAGTTTTATCACATAATTTACATTGCTTATCCACAATTGATTCATACATACCATCATTACAAATACAATCGTTGTTCTTCAAATATCGAAATTAAACACAAGAGGTACATTAATTTAGAGTTTATAAGCATGTTTTACAACTTGAAAAGCATTATTCACATATTCCATTTATTTCAAGATAGCCTAATTAACAATCACACGTTTTAGTTATTAAGTTGATTTCTCGAAATTAATTCGAATAGCATGAGGAACAATTATTAATTGTAAATTCACATGTCATACAATTTGAGTTACATTTTTAACAAAGTTATAAACTAACATCATAATAGCCCTATTGGCATTTACAATTATTCTCTATTTTTCTTGTTTGTGGGCAAGATAAACATGTATAGGATTGATTAATGCAACTTAAACACTAAATATCACATTTTTTGCAAGAAATTGATTAACCGTCATCAAAATATCCAAATAAACACTTACAAGTATTATTATATGGCGCTCGATTTGACTGACTAGAATTGAGACATGAAACACATGAATTCGCATCCCCAGATTTACAACTTAAACACGAGTAATGACATTTTTCACATATTTCAATTCCAGCATCATAATATCCAACATCGCATCCACATGTAAAAAGTGTATCATTGTAAATTCTGTTTGATTCAATCGAACATAATTCACACTTTCTATCTATTTCATTACATCTGAGACAGGAATAATGGCATTCTTTAAGATGATTATAGATAATTGATACTTTGACAAACTTCGTTTTATCCATCATCATAATATCTTTGGATACATTAGCATCGATTGAAACCTGAAACAAAGACTCTCAAACTGTTATCTTGACAAGAAACACAGATTTCAGATTATTTCATACATCCTTTACATTTATAACTGCATTCTATGAATAGCAATTGATCAATACTTTAACAAACAGGCAATCCTGCATCGAAATAGCCTTCTTTACAGGCACAAATATTTCCAACCTATGATCTGTTATCTGTATCTATACATGATGTGCAATCTCCAACTTAAAATCCTCCACAAGTTCCACACGAATAATGACATTCTATTTACATTTTAATAATATTTACTTTAACATTTAACCATACCATTATATTCGAATGTACTTATTACAGCTCCTTCATACTTAGAGATGCATTTGCAAGTACCTTCAACCAAGTATCTATCATTATAGCAGGAAGTACAATTTTAATAATTAGTAACACATTCATAACAGAATGAACTGCAAGCTAAATTTAGATTTAATGATTACTTGAGCATTCCTCAACTTCCATCTCAAAATAATGTGGTTAGCATTTACATTAATGAAATTAGAGTTACCTGTTTAATAACGAATCACAAGAGAGACATGACTCTTCACCGGGAGCATTACAAGTTTTGCATTTGAAATGGCATTCTCTAATTGATATTTTAATTACTTTAACACGTTATCTCGTTTTCTTAGTCAAAGTATTCTTATGGACATTAGCATTCATTAAGAGTATTAAGCAAACGTATTGAATTTAATGGACAACTCAAACAATTATCTGGTTGTATTTCACATGTTTCACATTTATATGAGCATTCTAATACATTATTAATAAAAAATTACTTTTGCATAATGCTAATCCTGGTTCTTCATAATATCCATCTTAACATTTGCAACTATTTCCTTTTAATATCCTAAGATGTTACTCTAAAGAACAAGCAATACAGCCTTCTGTCGTGTTATCAAAGCATTAAAGACAAGAAAAGTGGCATTCTATTGATATTTCAAAATAGATACATTCACATTATAATTATCCAATATCGTAATGTCCAATAGGACACACACACGATGATAAGGCTAGTTATCTATAGGTTGGATCACATGTTAAACAATTTGATGATAGAGGACCATTACATGTTAAACAAGTGTAATCACATTATTAACATGTTGGGTTAAATCCATCATCAAAGGTGTTTGGAGAAATACATTGACATTAAAATATAGTTGCTAACATATCATTAGGCTCTCTAGTTTAAGGACATGACAAACATGCTCCTTTTTCACTACTATTTGCACATAATAAGCATGAGTAATGACATTCTATTTTTGTTATAATATATATTTGATACATTGACATTCTATATTATCTGTATTATCATCATAATATGATGTTTTACATAAGCATTATCCTGAAGATGTCAAGTATCTATTCGATCTTTATAAACAAAATGTACAATGTGTAGGTCCAAAATCATTACAGATTCCGCATGTATAATCACAAACTAGATTAATTGACAAAACTACTTAGGCAAACTTCCATAGAGCCATCAAAATCACTGTAGTTATCTTTACAATCACAATTGAACTCTTCTGAAATTACACGATTCTATCCTGGAATACATGTAAGACAATATTAGTTCGTAGTTTCATCAGCTGCTTAGAAACAAGTTTGACATTTTGAATGGCATACTAAATTAATAATTTCTCATACTTCCACATATTTTTCCTTTGATTTCAAAATCAGCATATCCAAACTTACATGGACAAAAATTATCAATTTGAATTCTATTTGAAATACTTTCAGCCAGGCATTCAGTACATTCTGAATTTGATGGGCCATTACAAGTTAGACAAGAATAGTCACATACTTAACTAATATATGTAATTACCTATGCATATTTAATCATCATTTTAAGGATCAAATGAACCAGGTTAACAAATGCATTGTTTATTCACAAGTATTCTATTTGATCCAGTCTTACATTATGTACATTGAAAAAAATCATACGGTTCACAATTATAACAATAACCATCAATGCAGGGTGTGCATACATCAATTTGCAAACCATAATTTTGTTTGCATTAGCAAGTACTAATACCATTCAATTCAAATAGGGCTTTTCCATTTATACCATCACAACTTGTACAAAATTATGGATTAGTATCTATGCAAGTTTGACAAATGGGACTGCAAATAGTAGATTAACATGTGCCATCTGATTGTAATCCATACCATGGTAAACAAGCATAACATGTTTTAGTCGTTTCATTAAAAAAGAGACAATTTGATATGATCTCATTAGAATCTAATCAATATTCTTCCATAATTATTACGTGTGCATTACAAACTGTTTTAATTATAAAAATATCCTAGATCACATTATGAACATATTATATCATATTCATATTTAGGAGTTATTTTACTTTTCAAAATTCCATTATAACTTCCGATACAATTTGGGAATTATAACATCCAAATACTTCTTATGGAGTCTCTTTATAAACTAGTAGGGCATAACCAGCCTCACAATTACTACAAGTTTCATCTTTTTTATCTAATGTTAACGTACAACCTTAACAAGGTGCAGTGCATTCTAATAAGATAATTATAAATAAAAACTTATGCATTTATTATCTTTTTCACTAAAATAGTAAGAACCAATTATACATTAAGAGGTAGTTGTAAACGAACCTGACTTCGTACTACAACCGTCAAATCCTAAACAATCTATAAAGATAATGCCATAACTAACCTAGTTCGCATTGAAGTAAAGGCCCTTGATCCCAAGTATCAATGCACTATACACATGTTTAATCAAGGTTGCATTCTTTGCAATGAAGATAATTACATTCTTAAATTTAATTATGATATTCTACATCTAACTGGATCAGTGTATCTGTTATCATATCCCTGTTTTGCTTTTTGACAACCTTTTCCATACAAAGGTGGCTTGCAAAAAAGACAATATCTAGATGTTAATACTGTTAAGGAAATCAAACACTTTTCTGCTTAGAAGGGACCAGCTATTCTATTGATTAACAAGAAATACAAACACATGTAACGAAAAAATGTCCATCCTTTTATTTTTAGAATTATAACTCATCTAAGTCTTTAAATCCACAATGAAAAGTGACATTATCTACTGTAGGTTTTCCTGCTCCCCAGGGTTAGAATCTGTTATGGCACAAATATTAAGTGCCATTTAATGCTATTTTTACTTCCACATTTTACACTCCTTTACAAATTTCAGCATAGGCTAAAAATAAAATTAATACTAACAAACACATTAATGTGGATGCATGTCAGGGATATGTGTATGCAATTCAGGACATAAATTTTAACCTAATTTATAAATGTTCTCATAGTCTTTATAATAGTCTCTATATCCTACTACTCTGATTACCAATATTATCATGTTCCAAAATATCATTCGTTATTTAAATTATTATTTATGTATTCTAATCTATTTCACGCATAAATAATTAGAGTAATTGCAAAAGATGGTTAGGTCGTTTTTTAATTTTATTTTAATTGAAGTTAGTGGGTGATTAGTAATTATTGTTAGCTCTGTTAGAAATTAGTAAAAAGGTCCAAAAAGGAAATGTACTGTATTGGAGGAAAAAATAATTTATGATCAAAATATAGCTATAATTCCAGATTTATTTGTTAATGATATATAATTCTAGTTTTTGGTTTATATATCATCATACATTTGTTGTAAACAACATTTCGTTTTCAGTTATACTCAAAAAGTAATTGTATCTTCCACTTTTCATACAAATATAACATAATTAGTTAAATTAAAATACAAAAAGAAAAATATTGTATTAAGCATTATTCTTATATTTGGTTAATTAACTAATATGGGAATTCAAAAATGAACCATTTAATTTATGTTTTTAAGAGTTTATAAAACAGTAATTCAGTTGAACATTTAAGGAGAAAAAAATTTATAGTCATATCATACAGATCTTAAATAGCACTGTTGGGAATGTAGCATTATCTAAAAAATGTTATTAAAACAAATTTTTCATTTATAAAATCTACTCAACACAAGTTAAACTAAAATGTTTATTTTTTTTTAAGATTGTGATATTGTCATGTAAAGCTTCTTTTGGATTCTAATTTTCTTAGAGAAAAATATACATAATTTGCTTGACAAAAAGGATTGAAGGCTTAAATTATCTTTGTCAGCTCATTGAGCTATTAAGCACCCTTTTTGTGTTTGTGCTATAGTTTTGTCCACTCTAAGGAGTTGTGGAAGCCTAATTGTTTTTCTTGGCTTGTTCTGCTTGTTGCACAGATACCTGTATTTTATTATTATTATATATATATATTTATAATAACTGTTTTTAGATCTATATTTATAGTATCTGTTTTTTAGATTACTTTTTTTTCTGTTTGCGTATGTTCACTAGTTTTGTCCATTCTGGGGAGATTATAAGGGATTACTTTTTACTTAGCTTATAACTTAGAAAATTTCTAAGAGTTAATAATATCTTGATATTAAATATCTCTAAGGAATTAAATATATCATAATTTAAGATATATATAAAAGTATTCATAACCCCAGTGATAGCACTACCTATAGCACTCAGAACCAAGTATTTCACCATATATAGCACCAAGCACAAACAATCGCACCGTGTATAGTACCTTGGACATGTACTTTTTGAATCCTGTCAATTTGTCATCGAATTAATTCAGTAACCAGTTATAAGGTCATCTCTATCAAAATGGTATGATAGAATTTATAAAAGAGAAGTATTTTTTTGTACAGTATAGTGTGAGAAATCACTCTAAGGTGTTAGCACCATTCTTAGCACAATCCATAGCACTCTTTACTTTTTGAATAGGTAAAATTTGTGGACGAATTTTTCTATAATGATAAAAGATGAAAGTATGGAGTTGAAGTTTAAATGTTTAGAATTGTACTGGCTATTAATTTATGTATTTAGTTCTTTTAGTCCTTAAATTTAATAGAAAGATATCTTTTTGAATAAATAAAGTTATAAAAAGAAGAATGCTTTACTGCACACTCCTCCTAGTGAAGAAATACAAGAAGTTTTAAGAAAAATAATAACCAATATCCTGCCAATAAATAGTCTTTGAATCTGATAATTCATCAGATTTTGATACAAAAATAAAAGCTAAGAAGTCTAAAAGTTTAGAAGAACACCTAAACGTTTAGAGATTAGAGGTTTCATCAGATGAAAAATAATATTAAGGAAGATTTATATTGAAAAGAGTAAATAAAATATTCAAGAAATCTTATGAGTAAAATAGATATTAACTCCAGGAAGTGAATAAGAAAATCTTGTTAAAGAATTATTTAAAAATATCTATGTCAAATAATTTAAGGTATAATATGAATTATATTTCATAGATATTCCAATATCTGCAGCTGACGTTATATAAATATCTAATCCAGAATATTCAACTGGATAAATAAGGGATGGAAATATTAAGATGAAGAAATTAAACCAGAAGAAGAAAAATTTATATTTTGACAGAAGATGGAACAGGTTTTGAAACTAAAAGAAATTTAAAATTGTTAGGAATTGAAAATTAAGAAATTCATTCTGAGTAATTAAGAAATTATGGGTATCAAAATTGAAAAATTGAGTAAAAAAGGATTTTTATAACTTTGGATTCTAAATACATAACTAAATATAATATTTGAAATGGCTAGTAAATGGGGATTGTAGATTAAATTATTTGGGTTAAATTAAATCCTTAAGGGAATAAATTATATCTTTCTACAGGATACAATTTTATGCATTCTTTTGAAATATTTTTAATTGGGTAATATATATTATTCTAATATTTATAGATATAAATGTCCACAAGGGGAATATGCTGAATATCATTCTAAAATATCGAATAATATAATTTTCAGTCCAGTAATAAAATAAATCATAGAAACCTAGAGAAATGTATGAAATTTGAATTAATGAATATTTGATACTAACAATAACCTTAGATATGGATGGCTTCTATAGGTAATTAATTAGGAGAGACATATTAAAAATGGTAAGTGTAAATAAGTTGTAATTTATGTGGTATTGCATTGTAGACTGGAATATGTAAAATTGTTTTAATAATATTATAAAAATTCTGTATTTGATCTTGAAATAATCTTAATTGATTATCCATTTTATAAATACAATTTAACATTTTTCTCATTCTATTTCATTTTATTCACCCGTACCATCATTTAATTGCCAACCATTTAAACAAAAATTGTTGTAATAGCTTTTTATCAAATTAGATTATATTCTTAAATATTATATAACTCAATCTAATATAACTCTAACTAAATATATATCCTTTTTATATTAAATAATAAGCTTTATGATTTGAAACATAGTTAAGAACTAAAAACTAGTTTCTAAATCCATACTTTTAATGATATATTTCAATAATTAGAATAAGAAAGTTTTTCATAATTTAGAATCAACAATATTATATATTAAGAGGTTGTCTCTTATAGCCCTAATGATATCAATTTTCTATCCCAATTTCTCTTGCCAAATTTTATCCTAAATATTTTATTTTTTTAATTTATAAGTATTAATATATTATAATAAATATATTACTGTGAGTATTCATCAAATAGTTCTATTTTAAAGGGTTTGGGTTTGGGTTTGGGGTTGGGTTTGGGTTTGGGTTTGGGTTTGGGTTTGGGGTTGGGGTTGGGTT
>JPFL01000759.1:0-13580 GCA_000733385.1 Paramecium biaurelia
ATGTAATATGCATAACCAGGATCACATGAAATAAAAGTGAATAATGTGATAATAAAAATAAAGTATTTCATGATTAAAAATTTCTTTAAAATTAAGAATATTTTTTATGTCAAAGCAAAAACTTCCAGCATCCATTCTTCCATCTTCAATCAAATTAATATATTTGCGGAAAATCAAAATAAATGAAAAAACTACTATTAGGAACATTATTTTTACTGAGTTTAAGTATGAATGCTCAGGAAAATGACACGCAAAGAAGAAACATTATCAAAACCAATGTTACTGCTTTTGCTTTTAAGAATTTTCAATTGAATTATGAAAGAGTTTTTACCAAAACATTTTCACTTTCTGTAAGTTATGGAATGATACCAGAAGGTAAATTGCCATTTTCTTCACTTTTACCCAATGATAGTGAGGTGAATTTAGAAGAAGTAGAACTCGGTGGAAGCAATGCTACTTTAGAAACCAGATTTTATTTAGGGAAAAAAGGTTATGGACAAGGTTTTTATTTAGCTCCTTATTATAGATATTCTACCTTCAAAGTTTCTAATTTTACAGAAACCATCGATATGGAAATCAATGGAGTAGTGTATGATACCGTAGACGTTACTTTCAAAGGAAATTCTACAGCTCACAGCGCAGGTTTATTAATCGGTGCGCAATGGTTTTTAGGCAAAAAAGATAATTTCGTTTTAGATGCATGGTTTTTAGGTGCTCATTATGGAACATCAACCGGAGATTTAGACGGTATTACAGATAGAACATTAACTTCAGTTGAGCAACAGCAAGTTCAGGATGAATTAGACAACTTAGATATTCCAGTGGTAAAATACAAAGCTACTGTAAATGCAAATGGTGCCAATCTAAAAGTAGACGGACCTTGGGCTGGTTTAAGAGCAGGGATTTCTTTAGGTTACAGATTTTAAAGTATCTTTGCAAAAAATTAAAAAATGAGTGAATTAATGCCTTGCCCAAAATGTGGCAGCGAATTTACCTACGAACAAGACAATCTTTTTGTTTGTAGCCAATGTTTCCATGAGTTTGATCCTGCAGAAGTAGGTGCAGAAGATAAAATTTTCGATAGCAACGGAAATGAATTGCAAAATGGTGATTCTGTAGTAGTTATTAAAGATTTACCTGTGAAAGGCGCACCAAAACCTGTAAAAGCGGGAACTAAGGTGAAAAATATTAGATTGAGACCGGGCTCAGATCACAATATCGATTGTAAAATAGATGGTTTCGGAGCAATGGCATTGAAGTCTGAATTTGTGAAGAAAGCTTAATATTTTAAATGCGAAGATGAGAATCTCTGATTTTCATTATTGCAATAAATTTTAAAAAATGAAACGCAAGGATTTTATCTTTGCGTTTTTTTATGCATAAAAAAAAGGAAAGATTTGGCAGGGTTCTTTTCTAAGACTTTGATTGTTCGCACGAAACGAATCTAATTTCAGTCCATCAAGGCAGAAAGAGAATTAACCAAAAATTTCCTTACGTTTTTCAGGGAAGACAAAATTAATAAATTTTCTAGAAATAAAATGAAATTTTAGTTGGATGTTCTAAACGATGAATTTTAAACTCAACCTTTACCTTTACCTTTACCTAATCCTTAATCTCAACCTTAATATTTCCCTCCAATTTGTTTTCTGAATACATAACAAGCGGAATATTATGAACTAAAATCTTGTTCCAATAATGGTTTCCTGCAAATCTGCTTTCTACAATTTGAGCATCTAAACCATTTTCGGTGAGTTTTACTTGATGCGGAAAGAAATAATTTTTAGAAACGTTGAGTACAGATTTTTCTTCTTCGGAGATTGTGTTTACTTCACCCAAAAGTTTTGCTACGTATGCGTTGTAAGGATTTCTGAAAGTTTCTTCAGCATTGTCATTTTGAATCAATCTTCCTTCTTGTAGTACAATGATTTGGTCTGTCCAAGGAAGGATTTCTTGAATTTCGTGAGTAGAAATCATCACAGAAAGTTCATGTTCTTTAGCATAATTAAACAAACGCTCTCTCAATTCCATTTTTCTGGAATAATCCAAATTACTGAAAGGTTCGTCTAATAAAAGCAGTTTTGGCATTACAGAAAGCGCTCTCGCAATCGCAACGCGCTGTTGCTGACCACCACTTAAATTTTTTGGCAAAACATGCGCGTAATCTTCTAGTCCAACTACTTGTAAAAGCTCCTGAATTTTTTTCTTTTTCTCTGAAAGATTGGTGTTAGAAATAAATTTCCCAATATTTTCGGCCACAGTAAGATAAGGCATTAAATCATAATTTTGAGAAACCAACTTCATGCCGAGTTCGCCTGGGACAATGTTTCCTTTCGGTCCGAAAAGTCTTTCGTCTTCCAAATAAATTTCTCCGCTTTGCCAATCAAACAAACCGTAAATAATATTAAGAAGAGTAGATTTTCCACAGCCAGATTCGCCAGCCAAAGCAATAATTTTACCTTTTTCTACAGAAAGATTGAGATTTCTGAAAAGTAAAGTTCCGGGTTTGTAACCGAAATATAAGTTTCTAACATTCAAAAGCATATACAAAAATAAGCATAATAAAAGAATTTTTGAAAATTTGAAGAGAAATTTCTTACTTTAGCAGAAGTAAAATGATAAAAATTAGTTAAAAATGAAAAAGAATTTATATAGAGTTTTGGGGATTTTAGCGCTCTCTTTTTTGGTGATTTCTTGTGGAAAAGATAAACCTGTAACCAGCGAAGCCAATGAAGTTTTAACCGAAACTGATGGTGTGCTCTACAAAGTAGACACCATGAACAGTAGAATAGAGTGGAAAGGTTATAAAGTGCTAAAGTCTGATCAAACCACACATTTCGGTTCTATAAAATTTGAAAGTGGAGATGTTACCGTAAAAGATGGTAAACTGCAATCAGGAAAATTCGTGGCAGATATTACCACGCTAGAAAATATAGATTTAAAAGATGACCAAGAAATGAAAGCTAAATTAGAAGGTCATCTGAAAAGTGGAGATTTCTTCGAGGTAGAAAAATTTCCTACTGCTTCTTATGAAATTACCAAAGTAACCGAAAATGCAGCTGGAGATTACAACACGCTTTTAGAAGGAAATCTTACGATTAAAGGCATCACAAAACCAGTTCAGTTTAAAGCAAATGTAACGGTAGCTGACGGAAATGTAAGCATTGCAAGTGAACCAACAGATATTAACAGAGAAGATTTCGGGTTGAAATTTGAGCTTCCTCTAGAAAATGGTTTGCTGAACAAAGAAATTAATCTTCAGATTTTGGTAAAAGCTTTAGAAAGCAAGTAATTTTCAAGAGCCAAGTAAAAATAACCAAGTGAAAAAAAATAGGAACTCGCAGTTTTGTGAGTTCTTTTTTTATGACTTAAGTTCGGGATTATTCTGTGATGGTTTTTGTGGTTAAAAATTAAAATCCGTATTTTTGCAATTCTATAAAGCAAACCAATGTTAGATAAGATAGATGAGTTATTGAAAGAAGTGCAAGGTTTTACTTCTACTAACAAAGACGAAATTGAACAATTTCGTATCAAATTCAATGGGAAAAAAGGAATTTTAAATGATTTTTTCGAAAAATTTAAAGAAGTTCCGAATGAACAGAAAAAAGAATTTGGTCAAAAAATCAATACACTCAAACAAGCCGTGAATACTAAGTTAGAAGAGTTGAAAGAAGCTACTTCTAGCCAATTTATTTTAGAAAAAGAAGACCTTACGAAACCTGCTTTTCCGTTGGAATTGGGTTCTCGTCATCCTATTAATTTAGTGAAAGGCAGAATTATTGAGATTTTTAAATCTATTGGTTTTGCAGTTTCTGATGGACCAGAAATAGAAGATGATTGGCACAACTTTACTGCGCTTAATTTACCAGAATATCATCCTGCAAGAGATATGCAAGATACGTTCTTCATTGAGCAAAATCCAGATGTTTTATTAAGAACGCATACTTCTTCGGTGCAAATTCGTCACATGGAAGAAAATCAGCCGCCAATTAGAATTCTTTCTCCGGGAAGAGTTTTCCGTAACGAAGCTATTTCTTCTCGTTCACACTGTATTTTCCACCAAATAGAAGGTTTATATATTGATGAAAACGTGAGTTTTGCAGATTTGAAACAAACTTTACAGTTTTTCACTACAGAACTTTTCGGAAAATCAAAAATCAGAATGAGACCTTCTTATTTCCCTTTTACAGAGCCAAGTGCAGAAGTAGATGTTTATTGGGGACTGAATTCTGAAACTGATTACAGAATTACCAAAGGAACCGGTTGGTTAGAAATTATGGGTTGCGGAATGGTAGATCCTGCCGTTCTTAAAAATGTAAATATTGATGCGGATAAATACTCTGGTTACGCATTCGGAATGGGAATTGAGAGAATCGTAATGTTGCTTTATCAATTGGGAGACATCAGAATGTTCTTCGAAAATGATAAGAGAATGCTAGAGCAATTCGGGCATTTATAAATTAGAATTTATTATTGAAATTTTCAGAAATGATAAAAAGAAAGCGTTCAAAATTTTTTGAACGCTTTTTTATTTTTAAGATTTTTTGAACCAATTTTTTGCTCTGTTGTAATCTAAGAAATAAGTAATTCTGAGCGAAAGATTGTTAATCATAGGTTCATTAAACAATCGGTCAAAATTATCTCTCATGCTTAATCTGGCTACATCTAAGAAATTTTGAGCTTGATTTCTGTACAGTAAAGTCAGCTGCGAACCTGGCGCAAACCACCAACTGTAGCGTAAATCTAGATTCCATGAATTGAAGGTTCCGTCTTTGTTTTCGGCAAAACTATTGTCTGGATTGAGTTCTCCATTATCTTTTAACGTGTAAAATTGTCTGTAAGCAACTTCCGAAAAATAATGACGGAAAGTAAGGTTAATCGCCATTTTTTCATTAAAAGTATATTGAGAAGAAACACTGTTTTCCACAGAATTTCTTAATCTTCTGCCAATGAAAATGTTCGTGGCATCTTTTCCTACAAATCCTGTTTCATTATTGAAATTAGCATAATTTAAAGTGTGGAAAATAGAGAAATGGTCATTAAATCGATATCGGGTATTGATTTCTGACATGTACGTAATTCTCTTGTCTTCATTGTATTTATAAAATTCTACATAACCACCGATTTTGAATTTTTTCCTTTCGTCTGTATTGGCAAAGATCCATGGATTATACATTGCCGGAATGAAAAGATATTTTCCGAAGGTTCTCGGTTCGTAAATGTCATTGGTCCCAAGTGGTTTTACCATCAATCCACCTCCGAAATTGAAAAACTTTTTATTGGTAATTTGTAAATTTTGGTGAATCACGAAATCTGCAAATAAATCGGTTTCTAATCTTCTGTTATTGTTTACTCTAAGGCTGTAATTCAATTGATTGATATTGCCTTTTGGTTGCAAATAACGGTAATTATAATTGGCGCTATAATTCACATAATTGGTTTGTCCAGTGAATCCAAGGTCATTAATATCATAATTTTTATCTCTCAAGAAAACTTCTGCGCCGAACTGATGCCCTTTAATAATTTGGTTAAAACCAGCATTTCCTTCAAAACCGAATTTTTGTTTTTGATTTTCGAAAACCCAACTTCCCTCTGTAGAACCGAAAACATTAAATGTATTTTTCTTATTGGTTAAATCTAGGAAAAGCCCAGTTGCATTAGCATCTCTGAAATCTCCGCTTCTCATCACACTTGTATTGATGAGGGAAACCGAAGAATTTTCACGAAATCTTTGGTCTAAAACAAAAACATTATAATTCGCCAAAGGTTCTGTTACTTCTTTTCTGATTTCGCCAGTATTGATATTTCTGATGGAAGCTTCCGTTTTTTCGGTAATGGCATTGAAAAATCCAATTCCTAATCCTTTTTTTGTTCTTCCTGAAATTTTAGTAGCGTTAAAAAGTTTTACTTTTTCTGGATTTTCTGCAAATTCTTCATCGGCTGCAAGTTGAGGAAACTTACTTGGGAAACCACCAATTCTTCTGGAATAGAACATATTTCCTTTGTTGAAAAGCTCTGTTCCTTCATTGAAAAACGAACGCTGTTCGCTGAACTGTTGTTCAAATGGTCCCAAATTTAAAACAGTAGCATCAAAATTGGCTTGTCCAAAATCGGGAATTAAAGTGGTGTCTAGTGTAAAAGCGTCATTAATTCCATATTTCACATCCATTCCACCATTGATGTTGGTAGTGGTTTTTCCGTCAAAATAATTTACATAACTCGAAAAATAAGGAAGGAAAGATAATCTGGTAGGCGTTTGTATATTTTCTACGCCGTTTAGAATTCCGTCATATAATAAGAAGCTTCCTTTTTGATTATTCACATGATTCCATGTATAAGCGGTTCGCAATCTATTGATTTGTCTAAAAAAATTAATTCCCCACTGTTGTTTTTCGCTTTTAGGAAATCTCATCTCGAAATAAGGAATTTTCATTTCTACAGACCAACCGTTTTCTAAAATTTTCACGCCAGAATACCAAATTCCGTTCCATGAAAAATCTTCGCCATTTTGATTGGTAATTTTGCTATCTGCTTGTACACCTGCTGCAGTTACAAATAGCTCTAAACTCTGCTGTTTATCATTATATCCATTAATAAAAAGTACGAAGAAATCATCATTTCCTATATTGTCTCTTTCGGTGAGTTCTTTACCGATTTTAGAAGGTTCTTTGTCATACATCATCGCAGAAACATAAATCCCGGTATCGTCATAAGCTACTTTTACTTCTGTTTTGAAATCAGGATTTTCAGCTTTGCCATTATTAGGTCTTAGTTCTATAAAATCATTGGCAATAGGTGCGTTTTTCCAAATCTCATCATCTAAAATTCCATCAATCTTTGGCGCTTTTTCCACTCTTACCGCGTTAATGGTTTTCCGGGTAATGTTTTCGGTTTTTTCTTCTTGTGCCGAGGAAAAACCGACAAAAAGAAAAGTGAATAAGATGATGATTTGAACTTTCATGTATTTTTTATTTAAAGAAATTAGTTGCAAAAAATTTTCATTTGTTTCAATTAGAACAACTAATCTTTTAGTTTTATTACATTAAGTACAAAAAAAAACCGACAAAAATTGTCGGATTTTATATTTCAAGAAATTTTATTTAGAAAAATTCAAAGGATATTTTACGTTGGCATATCCGTCTAAACTTGCTTTGAGAGAACCTACTAAAAGTTCTGCTCTAATTTCTACGGGAACATGGTTTTCGTCATTGGTAACCCACATCGTAACGCCTTCTTGAGATTTAAAAATTCTACCACTCATTACGTAAGGTTTGATTTTGAGACAAGAAATATCTCCAAATTTGGTTGTTTTGTTTTCTAAAGCAACCACTTTTAGCATAAAAGGATAAGATTCATCATCAATCCAAACGTTCATTTTAATATTACTTCCTACTTTAAATTTAGATTTGTCCATACTCCTAAGGTTGTAAAAAGAAGAAAGCATATCTTGAATTCCTCTCATGGTTTTAAAATTTTTAGAAGTTTGATCTAATTTATTGGTAAGGGTAAGTGATTGATTATCATGGTTAAATTCAGTTTCGTAATGTCTTCTGTAACCACCTTCCGAAACGTTTCTTACGTAATAACTTGGCAATCCAGTTGCAATATTAATGTAACTTTCATACACATCATCTACTTTGAAGAAAGCTCTTACAGCACCAGTACTTCTCCCAACTCCTGTTACTCTATAGTGTGGTTTTCCTTTATAAGTAATTTGGTTGGTGGTAAGAGTTGCTGTTCCTGCATTTAAGAAACCATAATGTAACCTATACGAGAGTTTTTCACCACTTTTAATATTGTCAATTTGTGAAAAAACAGTGATTGAAATTAATAAAAATATAAAATTGAATATTTTTTTCATGATCGATTTTTAAATATTTATTTCTTCGCAAATTCTTTGCCAAAATTTTAAAGCGGCAATTTTACGCATAATCAGTTGTGACAAATGTCATAAAAGTTACATAGGTCAAACCACAAAATTTGCTATATTTGCAAAAAATGAAAAGTTTTTATTCGTAATTCAAATTTACAATAAAAAATATATAAATGATAAATACAGATTTATTGATTATCGGAGCCGGACCAACCGGTCTTTTTGCTGTTTTTGAGGCAGGTTTACTTAAAATTAAATGTCACATCATAGATGCATTACCACAACCAGGTGGTCAATTGGCAGAACTTTATCCTAAGAAACCAATTTTTGATATTCCTGGCTATCCATCAGTGTTAGCAGGTGAATTGGTAGATAATTTAATGGAACAAATTAAACAGTTTGAGCCTGGTTTTACTTTGGCAGAAACTGCAACTACTCTTAATAAATTAGAAGATGGGACGTTCGAAGTGATTACCAATAAAGGTACTATTCACCGTGCAAAAGCTGTGGCAATTGCTGGTGGTTTAGGAACTTTCGAGCCGAGAAAACCTTTGATTGACAATATTGCAGACTACGAAGAAAAAGGAGTAGAATATTTTGTGAAAAATCCTGAACATTTCAGAGATAAAAACATTGTAATTGCTGGTGGCGGTGATTCTGCACTGGACTGGAGTATTTTCTTGTCTAATGTGGCAAAATCTGTTACGCTCATTCACCGTAGAAATGAGTTTAGAGGTGCTCTTGACTCCGTAGAAAAGGTACAAGAACTTAAAAATGCAGGTAAAATTAACTTAATTACACCAGCAGAAGTAATTGGTCTAAAAGGTGATGGTCATATAGAAGCTATTACAGTAGATAAAGAAGGTGAAGTTTACGATTTAGCAACCGATTATTTTATTCCACTTTTTGGATTAACTCCTAAATTAGGTGATATTGCAAATTGGGGATTAGAAATTGAGAAAAATGCGATTGTGGTGAATAACGCTTTGGATTATCAAACCAATATTGAAGGCGTTTATGCAATTGGCGACGTAAATACTTATCCAGGAAAATTAAAATTAATTTTGTGTGGTTTCCACGAAGCAACTTTGATGTGTCAAAGTGTCTACAATAGAATGAATCCTGGTAGAAAATATGTCTTGAAATATACTACAGTAAGTGGAGTAGATGGTTTTGATGGAACCAGAAAAGAAGCTGAAAAAGCAGTAGTGAAGAAGATAGATTAAGAGCCAAGTGAAAAGATTCAAGTAAAAAACTTGAATCTTGAATTTTAAATTTTGAATTAATGGCATTAGACGTAAACATAAAAATTACAGATAGAAACGGAGTTACCCATGAAGTGGCAGCACCTACAGATATGGCGATGAACTTGATGGAAATCGTGAAACTCTATGAATTAGCAGAAGAAGGAACGATTGGCGTTTGTGGAGGAATGGCAATGTGCGCATCTTGTCAATGTTATGTAAAAAGTGACACTCCGCTTCCTGAAAAATCTGATGAAGAAGAAGCAATGCTTTCTGAAGCATACAATGTAAAAGAAAATTCTAGATTAGGTTGTCAAATTCACATCACCGAAGATTTAGAAGGTCTGGAAGTAGAGTTGGCTCCTTACGAGTAAATGTTCTTCTGAAAAAAATAAAAAAAGGCTGTTTCAATTTCCGAAACAGCCTTTTTCTTTATCAAGATTGAATTAATTCACTAAAAATAAAGCATTGCTAAATAACAGAATTCCGTTTTCCCAAAATGCTCTAAAAAGCGGATTGTCTATCATGTAAACCAGTTTACCAGAGCCTTTGCTTTCTACTGAATAACTTACCGTTTCGGGTAGTTTTTTTCCGAAATTGTGGCCAATATAACCATAGCTTTTATAGTTTTTAGGTACATAAACTATATTGTTGCTTCCTTTCAATAAAGAATAGATTTTGTCTCCCGTTTTTAAACTGTAATATTTTTTGCCTAATCCAAAAGATAAAGGATGGGTAATGTCTAAATTATTCTCAATGATTGCACCAGGAATGGAATTGGCCAATAGTCTTCTTTCTTCACTTCCAGAATCTAAGAAACGTTCTTTCAACTCCTTTTCCTTTTTTAATTTTTCCGCAACTTGTTTTTCTTCATCTGAAGCATAAGGATTTAAGGCGAAACCTTCTTTTCCGTCAAAGATATTCAGTGCGCCATCAATTGCAATTACTTTTCCGCCATTGTTAATCCATTCTGTTAATCTCTTCATTTCAGCATCAGAAAAATTATATTTTCCGTCTGCCAACACCAAAGTATTAAATTCAAAAAGTTTTACATTTTTGAGTTTATTTTGCTCCACAATTGTTACGGGATAATTCAAGACTTCATCAAAATAATACCAAGCAGCACCAAATTCAGTAGAAGTAACGCCTTCACCAGAGAGTAAAAGCACTTTTGGAGCTTTCATCAACGCGAAGTTCTCTCCACCTAAATCTTTAGCATTTTTAGAAAAACCTGTAGAAATAGTAGTGAAATCATTTTTCTTTTTTACGATTTCTCCTACAAGGTTTTCAAAATCAGTAATTTTTGGGTTGTCACCTTTAGTGATAACAATTCCTCCAGGTTCTATGGTGGTATCGCCAAAAATAGCCTGTTTCATGGCATATCTTACTTTAATGTCTTTTTTGTGAAGTTCGCCTACAATTTCTGCAGAAATTCTGTTATTCCAAGGTACATAAAATGCGTAAACGTTTTTCGGAATTTCTTTAGAAGTAGTTTCAATAGAATTTTTTGTTTTTATTTTTAAAGCATTTTTTACCGCATAACCTTGCACGCCGTAAGCTAAAGGAAGGCTCCAAGCGGTAATGTCATAAGAAAGACTGTCCGTCATTTTATTAGTCGGTTCAAATAAAATCTGTGTGAAAACCGCTTTCGGTTGATCTACTTTTACAATTAAATCATTGGGCTCTACAGAAAAACTTTCATCTTTTTTACTGAAATAATTATAACCGCTTGTGCTCATTTTTTCAGTTGCATAAGCATATTCTATTTTATTAATTTTGAGGAGTTCTGCTAATTGAACGTTTTTAGGATTGTGTTTAACCACATATGTAGCATATTTTCCTTTCATCTTCGTTCTAGGATTATTCATGAAGTTTCTAAATCCTTTTATTAATGGTTCCATCTGCGAAGCTGAGGTTTCTACTACTGCTAAAACAGCAGTTTTATGGTGGGTTAATCTTTCTTTGATGGTAAGATTTACACCATTTTCCATCGTAACTTCTCTACCGGCACGAATTCCGCCTTGTTCTATGGTCATTCCTACGGCTCCATTGTACATAGGATAAGTGTCTCCATAGCTAGGATAAAAAAGATCAAATCTTTCACTGGTGTTATATAACCAATTTTTTTTGTCAAATTTTTCGGCAATATTTTTTCCTAATAATTTGTGAAAATCTTTTTGATAGGCTTCAATAAATTCATGTTGAGGTTCTGCTGCAGGCGGAAAAAAATAAGGAGAATCATATCCTTGCTCATGAATATCCGAATGTACATGTGGCATCCATTGGTTATAAATTGCCATTCTCTGCTTAGTTTCTGCTTGCGTTTGCCAAGCCCAATCTCTGTTCATATCAAAAACATAATGATTGTATCTTCCGCCAGGCCATTCTTCTGCATGTTCTCTGTCGAATTTATTAGGATTGGTATTTTTACCCGAAATTTCTCTTAGCCAGTTTCCGTATCTGGAAAATCCATCAGGGTTAAGACATGGGTCTAAGATAACAATCGTGTTTTTCAGCCATTCTTTAGTTGTTTTATTTTCTGGGTTCGCTAATTCGTAAGCTACAGAAAGAGCGCTTTCGGTTCCAGCCCATTCGTTGCCATGTACATTAAAACTTAGCCAAACAATGAGCTTGTCGCCGATTTTGGTTGAGGTTTTAGGAGCCATACCAATAGAAGCTAAATTCTGAAGTCTTATTTCTTCTAGGTTGGCTAAATTTTCAGGAGTTGAGATATAATAAAGATTAAGATTTCTATGTTCTGAAGTTTCACCGTATTTCTGGTGTTTTACATAAGGAGTTTGGGTGGTAAGATGATTGAAATAATCTTCTACTTGATGATAAAGGGTAATTTGTTTTCCATAAGTGGGTATAAATTCATTTGGACTTTTTACCTGTGCAAAACCAATTGCAAAAATATTAATCCATAAAAGAAATAAGAGTTTTTTCATGTCTGATTTAAATTTTATCAAAAATAACGATTATATCATTATTAGAAATAGGTTTTTAATAAAAAATCCAAAACTAAATGTTTTGGATTTTTTATTATTTTGTTTTAAAAGTGATATTAAAGAGAAGGTACTTCATACCAATTTGTTCCATCGCAAATGAATTCCGTTGCACCAATAGTTATTCCATAAGTGTTAGAGGCTTTTATGCCATCAGAAGCAGTGTAAAGTAGTCCAAAAGGCGTTTTGCTTTTTACATTAATTGTTGTATTACTATTATATTGAGTGTATGATATTTTTAATCTTGCGCCATTTCCTACAACAGCTGGAGATGGTAAAGTAATGTTTATATTAACAGTTTCAGAAGTAAAAGCGGAATAATTTAAAAGTAGTACGCCTCCAATACTAGAATTTTGTACAGTGTAATTAAATGTTGTAGAATTTACATCAACAACAGAAAAAGGGATATTGGGAGTTGACAATGTAGCCCAAGTTCCATCACCTCTTAGATAGGTGCTAGAATTAGCTGTTCCTGTTGCCGAAATTTTCGCTGTGGTTATAGAATTATCATCTACGGTTTTAGCATGTAAAGCATAAGGAACACTTAGAAGTTGAGAAGTGCCATTAATGGTATAAGAATTGCCACCAGTTGGGTCTATTTCAGTTTTTATGAAATACAAATCGTCTCCCCAATTAATATTTGTTAGAGAGCCACTTACAAGACTTCCGCTACCTATTTTAGCAGTAAAAAGTCCGTTGTTGTTAGTGGTTGAGTTTTGAGTTTCAGAGTATACTGTAGTTCCATTAATAGAATTTTTTATTATACTGAACTTTATGCCAACTGAATGATTAACCACTAATGCGTTAGAAGCATTTCTTACCACTGCTTGATAACTAATTAGATTAGGTGTCTGCGCAATTAATAAAGTTGCAAATAAAAAGGCAAATAGCGAAAATAGATTTTTTTTCATAGTATTATTTTTTAATTATTTTGAAAGTTTTAATGGTTTGTTTTCCTTTCTTTATATTCAATAAATAGACAGAAGGTAGGCGCTTCACCATATTAATAGAGGAGTCTTTTGAAGTGATTTCATTAGATTCTAATAGACGACCATTAGAGTCTAAAAGTTCAAAACTCAAATTTTTATAATCTTTATTTATACTTATTGTTAAAAAATCTGTAACCGGATTAGGAAATGCGTTGAAAATAAGATTAATGTCTGTTTCGTTAACTCCTAAATACGTGCTCACTTCATAAGCTTGTTGGGTACCTTGAGAAATACTTCCGTTTCCCGAGCTTGTAGTAGTGTAAATTGTTTCTCCAATAGTAGAGCTTACCATTCCTGCTGAAGAACTAGTGTCAGAACCAGAAGAGACAATAGCCGATTGGGCTTTTATAAGAAAAAAATTGCTTAAGATCAAAGCTAAAATAATGTACTTTTTTTTCTTCATTTTAATAATTGTTAATAGTTTAATTGTATTGGGTAAAATATATTTGACAAAGAATAAAATACTATTAGA
>JPFL01000760.1:0-13541 GCA_000733385.1 Paramecium biaurelia
CATCATCTCATCTAAAGGCGAGTTGATAATGTATCATGTATTATAGTTAATAAAATATTTACAATCCGCCTTGAGTTTTTCAGGCGGATTTTTCTTTTTCATCACTGCAGAACTCGAGGCTTAAAAAATAAAATCAAAAAATGAGTTCACTAAAAATTGCAGTTCAAAAAAGCGGAAGACTTTTCGAAGATTCTATTAAACTTCTCAAAGATTGCGGAATTTTTTATGACAATGGCAAAGACCAATTAAAAGTTCAAGTAGAAAATTTCCCTATCGAAATCTATTTCCTTAGAAATTCAGATATTCCTCAATATGTAGAAGATGGAGTGGTAGATGTAGCCATCGTGGGCGAAAATTTACTCATCGAAAAGCAAAAAGACATCGAAATCGTACAGAAATTAGGTTTTTCTAAATGTAGAGTTTCTTTAGCTGTTCCGAAAGAGGTAGAAACCGATGATGTAACGTATTTTCAAGGCAAAAAAATAGCGACTTCTTATCCAAATACCGTTAAAAATTTCTTATCCGAAAACAATATTGAAGCAGAAATTCACGTAATTTCTGGTTCCGTGGAAATTGCTCCAAACATGGGATTAGCAGACGGAATTTGTGATATTGTAAGCTCAGGAAGTACTCTTTTTAAAAATGGGTTGAGAGAAACCGTAACTATTCTTAAATCTGAGGCAGTTTTGGCGAAAAATAAAAATCTTTCTGCTGGAAAATTAGAAATTTTAGAGAGACTTTTATTCAGAATTCAGGCCGTTTTGAAATCTAAAAACACCAAATATATCTTGATGAACGTTCCTAATGAAAAAATTCAAGAAGTTTCGAGCATTTTGCCAGTGTTGAAAAGTCCTACCATCGTACCTTTGGTAGAAGAAGGTTGGAGCAGTTTACACTCTGTGATTGAAGAAAAAAGATTCTGGGAAGTAATTGACCAACTCAAAAAAGCTGGTGCAGAAGGCATTCTCATTATTCCAATCGAAAAAATGATTCTATAATTTACTACTTAACGACTGTACAACTTCATATTTTTACGATTTTACAACTTCACAACTTTACAAACGAATTATGAACATAATAGAATTCCCACCTAAAAATACATTCAGCAGTCTTACCAAAAGACCTGTTTTTGAAAAAAATGACATCGAAAATCTCATCAAAGGAATTTTCGAAAAAGTAGAAAACGAAGGAGATAATGCTTTGAAATTTTACGCCGAAAAATTTGACAATCAAGTTTTAGATACCATTGAAGTTTCTCAGCAAGAAGTTGAAGAAGCCATCAATTTGGTTGATGAAGAACTGAAAATTGCCATCAATACTGCAAAATCTAATATTGAAAAATTCCACCAGTCTCAAAAAGAAATTCCACAACAAATAGAAACAACAGAAGGAGTCGTTTGTTGGCGAGAAAGTAGAGCGATTGATAAAGTTGGTTTGTACATTCCAGGTGGAACGGCGCCGCTTTTTTCTACGGTTTTAATGTTAGCTGTTCCAGCACAAATTGCGGGTTGTAAAGAGATTATTTTGTGTTCTCCACCTCAGAAAAAAGGAAAAATTAATCCTATTATTTTATATGTGGCAAATCTTTGCGGAGTTTCTAAAATTTTTAAAGTGGGTGGCGCTCAAGCCATTGCTGCACTGAGTTTAGGAACGGAAATAGTTCCGAAAGTGTATAAAATTTTCGGGCCAGGAAATCAATTTGTTACTGAAGCCAAGATTTTTGCTCAAAAATTAGGAATCGCTATTGATATGCCAGCTGGACCGAGTGAAGTTTTAGTAGTTGCAGATGAAACCGCTAATCCAAGTTTTGTAGCTGCAGATTTACTTTCTCAGGCTGAGCACGGTGCAGATTCTCAGGTGGTTTTCTTGACGATTTCTAAGGAAATTTTAGAAAAAGTTAAACAAGAAACCGAAGCTCAATTACAAGATTTACCTAGAAAAGATATCGCCGAAAAAGCTTTGGAAAACAGCAGTTTCATCCTCTTAAATTCCATTGAAGAATGTATTGAATTTAGCAATGAATATGCTCCAGAACACTTAATTCTTTCCATTGAAAATCCTGAAAATATTTTATCAGAAATTACCAATGCAGGTTCTATTTTCTTAGGCAATTATACGCCAGAAAGTGCAGGAGATTACGCGAGTGGAACCAATCACACTTTGCCTACCAATGGTAATGCAAGAGCTTACAGTGGCGTTTCTTTAGACAGTTTTGTTAAGAAAATTACCATTCAAAAAATTTCTGAAAAAGGAATTCAAAACCTTGGGAAAACGATTGAAAAAATGGCAGCAGAAGAAGGACTTTTTGCACATAAAAATGCAGTTACATTACGCTTAAAAAATTTAGAAAATGGAATTTAAACTAGAAAATTTAGTAAGAGAAAATCTTAGAAATCTAAAACCCTATACTTCGCTTCGTGATAGTCAAAATTTTGAAGCGCCTGTTTTTTTAGAAGCCAATGAGAATCCTTTCGGTGAGTTCAATCGTTATCCAGATTCTACACAAAAAAAACTGAAGGAAAAATTAAGTGAACTTAAAAATATCAGCACAGAGAATCTCTTTATCGGGAATGGAAGTGATGAATTGATAGACTTGATTATCAAAGCTTTTTGCGAGCCCCAAAAAGATGAAATTTTGGTCATGAATCCATCGTTTGTGATGTATTCTTTTTATGCTAAAATCAATGATAATAAAGTTAATGCTTTAGAATTAGATGAAAATTTTCAAATTGATAAAGAAGATTTTTTACAAAAAATTCAGAATGAAAATTTGAAGGTTTTATTTCTTTGTTCGCCAAACAATCCTACAGGAAATGAATTGGTAGATTTAGAGTTTTTCATAGAAAATTTCTCGGGAATTGTGGTTTTAGATGAGGCTTATATAGAATTTTCTTCTAGAAAATCAGCAATTTCTTGGTTAGAGAAATATCCAACTCTTATAGTATTGCAAACTCTTTCTAAAGCTCATGGAATGGCAGGTTTGAGAATTGGAATTGGAGCAGCTTCTACAGAAATCGCTACTTTGATGAATACCATAAAAGGTCCTTATAACGTGAATTCTTTAAGCCAAAAAATAGCTTTGAGACAACTTAATGATGAAAAAGTTTTTAAAGAAAATCTGGAACAAATTTTAGCAGAAAGAGAGTTTCTAAAAGTTCAACTGAATCAATTGAATTTCGTGAAGAAAATCTATCCTACAGAAGCCAATTTTTTCTTAATCAAAGTAGAAAATCCAATAGAAATATATGAATTTTTGCTCGCTCAGAATATTTTGACCAGTCTGAGACATCCTCAAATTGAAAATGCGTTGAGAATAAACGTAGGCTCAAAAGAAGAAAATCAAAAATTAATAGAAACCTTGAAAAATTATAAAAAGTAAAATGAAGAAAAAAGTATTATTCATCGATAGAGACGGAACTTTAATTATAGAACCACCCATTGATTTTCAGGTTGATTCTTTAGAAAAACTGGAATTTTATCCAAGAGTTTTTCAGAATTTATCCAAAATTGCCAAAGAATTGGATTACGAATTGGTAATGGTGACCAATCAAGACGGTTTGGGAACGGAGAGCTTTCCGTATGAAGATTTCATTAAACCACAAGAAAAAATGATGAAAGCTTTCGAAAATGAAGGGATTTTCTTCTCTGATGTTTGTATAGATGAAAGTTTCGAGCACGATAATTCTCCGAACAGAAAACCTAGAACAGGAATGCTTCAAAAATACATTTTCGGAAATTACGATTTAGAAAATTCTTTTGTGATTGGAGATAGAAAAACCGATGTAGAATTGGCGAAAAATCTTGGTTCAAAATCTATTTTTATTTCAGATGAAACCAATGATGAAGCTACTTTTTCTACAAAAAGTTGGGACGAAATCTATCAATATCTTAAACAAATTCCAAGAAAAGCGAAAGTAAAAAGAACAACCAAAGAAACTGATATTTCGGTAGAATTAAATCTTGATGGAAGCGGAAAATCTAGTATTGATACGGGTTTGAAGTTCTTTGATCATATGTTAGAACAAATTTCAAAACACGGAAATTTTGATTTATTTGTAAAAGTTGCTGGTGATTTAGAAGTAGATGAACACCACACGATTGAAGATACTGCCATCGTTTTGGGAGATTGCTTTTTACAAGCTTTGGGAAGCAAAAAAGGCATTGAAAGATATGCTTTTGTCTTGCCAATGGATGATTGTTTAGCGCAAGTTGCGATTGATTTCGGTGGAAGACCTTGGTTAGTTTGGAATGCAGAATTTAAGCGTGAAAAAATTGGAGAATTGCCTACGGAAATGTTTTATCATTTCTTCAAATCGTTTTCAGATAGTGCAAAATGTAACCTGAATATTTCTGTGGAAGGAGAAAATGAACACCACAAAATTGAAAGTATTTTCAAAGCTTTTGCGAAAGTTTTAAGAAATGCAGTAGCACAAACCGACCAAAATTTTAACCTTCCGAGTACAAAAGGAACTTTATAAATAGTTGATAATTAATGGTTATCGGTTGATAGATTTAATTATTGTAAATAGAAATTTTTATCATCAACTAACAACCATCAACTGACAACCATCAACCAAAAATTATGATAGCAATTATAGACTACGATGCAGGAAATGTAAAATCCGTTCAAAATGCCTTGAAAAAATTAGGTTTTGAAGCGGTGATTACTTCTAATATTCAAACGATAAAAAACGCTGATAAAGTGATTTTTCCAGGAGTTGGAGAAGCTTCTTCGGCGATGAAAAAACTTCAGGAGAGAGGTTTAGATAAAGTTATTCCGAATTTAAAACAACCTGTTTTGGGAATTTGTCTTGGAATGCAACTGATGTGTAATGCTTCGGAAGAAGGCAATACAAAAGCATTGGGAATTTTTGATTGTGAGGTGAAATTGTTCCCGAATTCTGACATTGTTCCACATATGGGATGGAATAATGTTGCTGAAATAAAAGGAAAATTATTGGAAAATATATCAGAAATGGATAATTTTTATTTCGTTCACAGTTATTATGCAGAAGTTGGTGAAAGTACAACTTCGGTTTGTGATTATATTACGCCTTTCAGTGCTACTTTGGAAAAAAATAATTTCTATGCAGCTCAATTTCACCCCGAAAAATCTGGAGACGCTGGTTTTAAATTATTAGAAAACTTTTTAAATTTAAGATTTTAGATTTCCGATTTTGGATTAAAAAAATCAAATCGTGATTGATAAATCGTACTTCGTAAATAAAAAATATGAGAATTATTCCTGCAATAGATATCATCGACGGAAAGTGTGTAAGGCTTTCTAAAGGTGATTATGATACCAAAAAAATTTATAACGAAAATCCAGTTGAAGTGGCCAAAGAATTTGAAGATTTCGGGATTCAATATTTGCATTTGGTAGATTTAGACGGTGCAAAAGCTAAGAAAATCATCAATCAAAAAGTAATTGAAAATATCGCCAAAAACACCAATCTTATCATTGATTTTGGAGGTGGAATTCGTTCTGAAGAAGATTTACAAAAAGTGTTTGATAGTGGTGCAAAAAAGGTAACTTTAGGAAGTATTGCTGTGGTAAATCCAGAGTTGTGTTTGGCTTGGTTAGAGCAATTTGGTGCTGAAAAATTGATTTTGGGAGCAGATTGTTTGGATCGAAAAATCAAAACTTCAGGTTGGCTAGAAAATTCTGAAACAGATGTGGTCGATTTCATCAAAGAATATCAGAAAAAAGGCTTCAGAGAAGTGGTTTGTACCGATATTTCAAAAGACGGAATGTTGCAAGGCCCATCCACAGCATTGTATCAAGAAATTATAGAAAATTCAATCATTGAACTCATTGCAAGTGGTGGAATTTCGAACATAGAAGATGTACAAAAAATGAAAGAAATTGGTTGCGCTGGAACCATCATTGGCAAAGCGATTTATGAAGGAAGAATTTCTTTAGAACAACTTTCAAAAATTTAAAAAATGCTCAAGAAAAGAATCATTCCTTGTTTGGATATAAAAGACGGAAGAACGGTAAAAGGCGTTAATTTTGTTGGCTTGATAGATGCAGGAAATCCTGTGGAATTGGCAAAAAGATATGTAGACGAAGGTGCAGATGAAATGGTTTTTCTAGATATTACCGCAACTCACGAAAACCGAAAAACTTTGGTTCAATTGGTGGAAAAAATTGCAGAGGAAATCAATATTCCGTTTACTGTTGGTGGCGGAATTTCTGAAATTTCTGATGTTGACAATCTTTTGAAAGCGGGTGCAGATAAAATCAGCATCAATTCTTCGGCGGTGAAAAATCCTAATTTAATTAAAACTTTTGCAGATAAATTCGGGAGTCAATGCGTAGTGGTGGCGATAGATTCTAAACAATTTGGAGACGAAGATTATGTTTTTGTAAACGGAGGAAGAATAAAAACCGACTATAAAACACACGATTGGGCAAAAAAAGTAGAAGAATTAGGAGCAGGCGAAATTCTGTTGACTTCCATGGATTTTGATGGAACCAAACAAGGTTTCGATGTGAGATTGCTCAATGAAATTTCACAAATCGTCAATATTCCCATTATCGCTTCTGGAGGCGCTGGAAAAATGGAAGATTTTCCAGAAGTTTTTAATGAAACCAAAGCTACAGGAGCTTTAGCAGCAAGTATTTTCCACTTTGGAGAAATTAAAATCAACGATTTAAAACAAGTTTTAAAACAACAAAATATTGCCATAAGATGAATTTAGATTACGAAAAATCAGGAGGTTTAATTCCTGCAATTATACAAGACGAAACCACATTACAAGTGTTAATGCTCGGTTTTATGAACGAAGAAGCTTTAAAATTAACAGAGGAAACAGGAAAAGTTCACTTTTTTAGCAGAACCAAAGATAGAATTTGGTTAAAAGGTGAATCTTCTGAAAATTATTTATATGTAAAAAGCATCGAAAAAGACTGTGATGATGATACTTTGCTCATCAAAGTAAAACCAACAAATGTGGTTTGTCATACTGGTAATTTCAGTTGTTTTGGAGAAAAAGATGCTAAAGGTTTTCTGTATGAATTAGAATCGATTATCAACCAAAGAATTGATGAAAATGTAGAAGGTTCTTATACTTCAAAACTTTATCAAAGAGGCATCAATAAAGTGGCTCAAAAAGTAGGAGAGGAAGCAGTAGAATTGGTCATTGAGGCGAAAGATAACAATGATGATTTGTTCAAAAACGAAGCAGCAGATTTATTATATCACTTTTTAATTTTATTGAAAGCTAAAAATTTCAAATTACAAGACATAGAAGAAGTTTTGAGAGGAAGACATTAACAAAAAACAGAGCAATTTGCTCTGTTTTTTTATTTGATAGATTTGATGAAAGCTTCCGCTTTTTCTTTCCAATCTTTATTTTCTAAAAGAATTTTCACAAATGCAGTTCCTATAATTCCGCCTTGTGATTTTTCTGTAACTTGTTCGAAATCAGTTTTGTTCTTAATTCCGAAGCCAATCATTACAGGATTTTTCAGGTTGATGGAAGCCAATTTATTTAGGTATTCATCATTTTTCACTTCTTTATTTTCGTTTCCTGTGGTAGATGAACTAGAAACAGCGTATAGAAATCCTGAACTCAAGGAATCTAAATATTTTATGCGTTCTTCCGAAGTTTCTGGAGTGACTAAAAAAGTAAAATTCAATCCATATTTTTCTAAAATGGGTTGGTAATTCTTTTCAAATTCAATGGGAGGTAAATCTGGAATAATTAATCCTGAAACTCCAGAATTGGCACATTCTTCACAGAATTTTTCGAATCCAAAACTTAAAACAGGGTTAATGTAACCCATTAAAATCACAGGAATTTTGATTTCATCTTTTACCGATTTCAGTTGAGAAAAAAGTTGAGCGATGGTCATTCCGTTAGACAGAGCCAATTCGTGTGCATCTTGAATAACTGGACCATCTGCTACAGGATCAGAATAAGGCATCCCGATTTCCATCATATCTGCGCCAGAATTTTGGATGGTTTTCATAATTTCTGCAGTTTCTTCCAGAGTGGGAATTCCCGCAGTAAAATATATATTTAATTTTTTCATTGTAATCTTTTTATTTGATAAATATTTCGCCTTTCAAATAGGTTTTGCACTTTCCACCGATGAGGATTCTATCGTTCTTTAATTCACATTCTAAAACGCCACCACGCTTTGAAATTTGTTTTGCAGTAAGTTTAGTTTTACCCAATTTTTCTGCCCAAAAAGGAGTCAATGTTGTGTGAGCAGAACCTGTAACAGGATCTTCGTTTACACCGCAGTTTGGACCAAAAAATCTTGATATAAAGTCAAAATTTTCTGAAATCGAGCTTACAATTATACCTCTTGCATCGATTTTTGCAATTTCAGGAATGTTGGGTTCTATATTTTGAATTTGATGTTCGTTTTCAAAAACCAACAGATAATCTGTTTTTCCTTGATAAGCTTCAATAGGTTGATACGCAAAACATTTTTCGAAAATCGATAAATCTTCCACTTTTTGTAAGTTGTCTACTGGAAAATCTAAAGTTAAAAAATCTCCGTTTTTAGTTACAGTTAGCGTTCCGCTATTTCTTGAAAAGAAGTTGATTTTTTCCCCTGAAAATCCTTCAAAATTCATCAATGTATAAGCGGAAGCTAATGTAGCGTGACCGCATAAATCTACTTCAACTTCTGGCGTAAACCAACGAATTTCGTAGCCGTTTTCTACAGGAACAGTGAAAGCGGTTTCTGCCAAATTATTTTCTGTGGCAATATTTTGCATTATATCTGCATCTAACCAATTTTCTAGCGGACAAACCGCAGCAGGATTTCCTGAAAATAAAGCATCTGCAAATGCGTCTATTTGATATATTTTTTGGCTCATTATCAATACTTGAATTTAATTTTTTTACAAAAATTTCTAATTTTTTCTGAGTTGCGCCCCGACTTGAGCGGAAATCCTTTTTTTCAATGGCAAAAGCGTTGGCGAAAAAAAGATTGGGAGCGGAAGGCGGAATTTGGCGCTATAAAAATATTATTTATCAATTATTTTCAGGTAAGTTTCCATGTCTTTATCGCCACGTCCGCTTAAACAAATCACTACTACATCGTCTTTTTGGAAGTTTTTTTTCTTCAGAACGTGTATTGCATGAGAACTTTCCAAAGCAGGAATGATGCCTTCTAATTTGGTGAGTTCAAAAGCAGATTCTAGTGCTTCGTCATCATTAATGCTGAAAAATTCTACACGATTATTTTTAAATAGATTCGCGTGGAAAGGTCCAATTCCTGGATAATCTAACCCCGCAGAAATAGAGTGAGGTTCGATTACTTGTCCGTCTTCAGTTTGCATCACAATGCTTTTGCTACCGTGCAAAACGCCTGTAGTTCCCAAGAAAGTTGTGGCGGCAGATTTTCCTGAATTTACTCCAAAACCACCAGCTTCAGCTGCTATAATTTTCACAGAAGGTTCATCTACAAAATGGTAGAAAGTTCCTGCAGCATTGCTTCCGCCACCAACACAAGCGATGACGTAATCAGGGTTTTCTCTGCCGATTTTCTCTTTCAATTGCCATTTAATTTCCTCAGAAATCACACTCTGGAATCTCGCCACCAAATCTGGAAAAGGATGCGGACCAACTACACTTCCGATGATGTAATGCGTGGTAGTAGCATTGTTAATCCAGTCTCTTAACGCTTCATTTACAGCATCTTTCAAAGTTTTAGAACCTGAAGTTGCAGGTACAACTTTTGCGCCGAGCATTTTCATTCTAGCAACATTAGGAGCTTGTCTTGCAATATCAATTTCGCCCATATAAACGATACATTCTAAATTCA
Source organism: Paramecium biaurelia (assembly GCA_000733385.1). Taxonomy (NCBI): domain Eukaryota; phylum Ciliophora; class Oligohymenophorea; order Peniculida; family Parameciidae; genus Paramecium; species Paramecium biaurelia. Next base: position 9,791 of record JPFL01000760.1, read on the forward strand.
TCAAAGCGCAAGCTGTAGCTGTTGCAACGCCGTGTTGACCAGCGCCAGTTTCCGCGATAATTCTCTTTTTTCCTAGTTTTTTGGCGAGAAGAACTTGTCCGAGAGCGTTATTGATTTTATGCGCACCAGTATGATTGAGGTCTTCGCGTTTTAGGTAAACGTTTGTGCCATATTTTTCGCTTAAATTTTTTGCAAAATAAAGTGGAGTAGCTCTTCCTACATAATCTTTAAATAAATCGTTGAGCTCTTTTTTAAACTCTTCAGATTCTATAATTTCTATATAATTTTGTTGAAGTTCTTCCACGTTTGGATAGAGCATTTCTGGAACAAATGCCCCTCCAAATTCTCCGTAATATCCGTTTTCGTCGGGATTTCTATATGTTGTCATTTCAATAATGATTTAAATGTTTTTATTTTTTCTAGGTTTTTAATTCCGGGTTCTGTCTCAAATTTTGAGTTGATATCTAGCGCCAATGGTTGTTGGTTGATGGTTGATAGTTGATGGATGTTTTCTAAAGAAATTCCACCACTCAAAAAATAAGGTATTGGAATTTCTATTTCGTTGAGAATTTGCCAATCAAAGGTTTTTCCTGTTCCGCCAAAAGCTTTGCTGTCTGTGTCGAACAATAAATTTGAGATTTGAGATTTGAGATTTGAGATTTTTTTAATTTCGTTTTCAAAATTCGTTTTATTATCACCAATTCTAATTACCTTAATGATTTTAGTGTTTTCACTCAACCTCTGCCTTAACTTTTTTATAAATTCTTCATTTTCATCACCATGTAATTGTATGAAATTGAGATTGGATTTCTCTGAAATTTCTGTAATTTTTTCAATCGATTCATTCACGAAAACGCCTACTTTTCCTTGATGATTAATTTCTGAAATCTCTTCTAAACTCAAATGATTCAGGACAAATCTTGGTGATCTATCGTAGAAAATAAAGCCTAAAAAGTTGGTGTTCAAAGAAATTAATTCTTGAATTTGATCCATTTTTGTAAGTCCACAAACTTTTAGTTGATATTTGTTGTTTGGTGGTTGTTGGCTCATTTTAATTTTAAAATTATCAAATTATCACATCAACAAGTTCTTTGAATTTGTTTCCCGGATTTTCGTTTTTCATAAAATATTCTCCCATCAAGAAAGCATCAAATCCTTTTTCTTTCAAAAATTTAAAATCTTCCACTTTGTAAATGCCACTTTCCGCAACCGATAAAGTTCCTTTTGGGAGCAAGTTTTTCAGATTGACAGAATGTTGTAAATCTACCTTGAAGTCTTTTAAATTTCGGTTGTTAATTCCTACCAAATCAATTTCAGAATTGAAATGTTCTAATTCTTCTTCGGTGTGAATTTCTAGTAAAACTTCTAAATTCAATTCGTGAGCTAAAGCAGTAAATTCTTGAACTTGAGTTGGCGAAAGACACGCTGCAATTAATAAAACAACATCTGCACCGATAGATTTTGCTTCGTAAAATTGGTATTCATCTACCATAAAATCTTTCCTTAAAATCGGAATATTCACAGAATTTCTCACGCTCAAAATATCTTCAAAACTACCTCCGAAAAAATCTTTATCCGTTAAAATCGAAATTCCACTTGCACCGAATTCTTCATATTTCGTTACAATTTCTAAAGACGCAACTTTATCATTGATGATTCCTTTTGAAGGCGATTGTCTCTTGAATTCAGCAATAATTCCGTTTCTGGATTTTACCGATTCTTTCAAAGAAAAAGTTTCTCTTCCAAAATATTCAGAATTTTTCAGTTCTTCAACAGAAATTTTACTTTTAGAGAAAGCAATTTCTTCCCTTTTTCGAGCGATTATTTTATCTAATATATTCATGTTTTTTTCTCTCGCTGATTTCACAGATTAAACAGATTTTTTTATCTACACAATCTGCATAATCCGCGAGACTTATTTTATAATTAATTTATTCAAACATTCTAGCGCTTTTCCGCTTTCTAAACTCTCTTTTGCAGCAGCTAAACTTGCTTCATAATTTTCGTATTTTCCTGTGTTTTGAAGTGCTTTTGCAGCATTGGAGAGAACTACAGCGTTTTGTTCATACGTTCCTTTTCCTTCTAAAATATTTCTGAAAATTTTGGCAGCTTCTTCTTTGGTATTTCCACCGAAAATGGTTTCTGCTTCTATATTTTTAAATCCAAGTTCTTCGGCTGAAAAAATTTCTTCACCGTTTTTGTTGAAAATTTTACTATCTCCTGTCAAAGAAATCTCGTCATAACCATCTAAAGCGTGAACCAACATAAAATCTTCGTTGTTTTTTTGCAAAATATATTGATACAACCTCGCAATTTCCAAACTGTAAACACCAATCATTGAAAATTTTGGTTTTGCAGGATTTACCAATGGTCCTAAAAGATTAAAAAATGTTCTTAATCCCAAACCTTTTCTCAAAGGTGCAACCGATTTCAACGCTGGATGAAAAAGTGGAGCGTGAAGAAAGCAAATATTGGCTTTTTCTAAATCTTTCTTTAAATCTTCCTGATTATCTTTGAACTGATAGCCCAATTCTTCTAAAACATTAGACGAACCGGAAATCGCAGAAACACCGTAATTGCCGTGTTTCGCCACTTTTTGTCCTGTTCCGGCCACAATAAAACTTGCCAAAGTTGAAATGTTGAAGGTGTTTTTTCCATCGCCACCAGTTCCTACAATATCTACCAAATCGTGCGTTCCTAAATCTACTTTCACCGCTAAATCTAGCAAAGCTTCACGGAAACCTTGCATTTCTTCTAGCGTAATGCTGCGCATCATAAAAACAGTGATAAAGGCAGAAACTTCTGTTTCGTTGAATTTATTTTGTGCAATTTCAATCATTATTGCCTTTGCTTCGGCTTTGGTCAATGTTTGATGATTGAAAAGGTATTGTAATATTTGTTTCATAATTTGTAGTCCGAAGTCAGATGTCCGAAGTCGGAAGCTTTTTTTGGTTATATTTATTCTTCTGACTTCTGACTTCCGTCTTCCGACTTTAAGAAATTCTCTAAAATCTGTTTTCCTTTTGGTGTTAAAATACTTTCAGGGTGATATTGAACCGCGTGAACATCGTATTCCTTGTGTTTTAAGCTCATAATCATTCCAGAATTATCAACAGAAGTAATTTCTAATTCCTCTGGGAAATCATCAGGATTTACCGCCCAAGAATGATAACGTCCCACTTCTAAAACTTCGGGTAAATTTTCTAGAATTTTGTGAGGTTTCACTTGTTTAGCTTCGGTGGCAACTCCGTGATAAATTTCTGAAAGATTAATGAGACTTCCGCCAAAAGCTTCTGCAATCGCTTGTTGACCAAGACAAACTCCGAAAATGGATTTAGTAGGTGCATATTTTTTAATCACTTCTAATAAAATTCCCGCTTCTTCGGGAATTCCAGGTCCTGGAGAAAGGATGATTTTATCATATTGATTGATGTCTTCCAAAGGAATTTCGTCATTTCTGAAAACATCTACTTTTTTGCCCAAAATCTTCTCTACAATTTGAACGAGATTGTAGGTGAAACTATCGTAATTATCGAAAACTAAAACTTTCATAATTTTTCTGCTTTTTTAACTGCCATTTTCAAGGCATTCAGTTTGTTATTTACTTCTTGCAACTCATTTTCTGCGGAAGATTTGGCTACAATTCCAGCGCCAGCTTGATAGAAAAGCGTATTATTTTTGCTTAAAAATGTTCTAATCATAATTGCTTGGTTGCAACTTCCGTCAAACCCTACAAAACCGATGCAACCGC
>JPFL01000762.1:0-13502 GCA_000733385.1 Paramecium biaurelia
ACGTATAAATATGTGACCAATGACCCTGCGAAAGCTCGTTTTTACACTTTGAAGAATGGTTTAACTGTTATTTTAAGTCCTACGAATAAGGATCCTAGAATCCAAGCGTATGTTGCCATCAAAGCAGGAAGTAAAACAGACCCTGCAACCAATACTGGTTTGGCGCATTATTTAGAGCACATGTTATTCAAAGGAACTGATAAATACGGTTCATTAGATTGGTCTAAAGAAAAGGTAGAATTAGAAAAAATTGACGCATTATACGAACAGTATAACTCTACTAAAGACGAAGTTCAAAGAAAAGCGATTTATAAAAAAATAGACTCGGTTTCTGGAGTTGCTGCAAAATATGCTATTGCAAACGAGTACGACAAAATGATGTCTGCAATGGGCGCTCAAGGAACCAATGCTTTCACCAGTTTTGAACAAACGGTTTATACAGATGACGTTCCTAGTGCTTCTTTAGATAAATATTTAGCAGTACAAGCAGAAAGATTCAGAAATCCAGTTTTGAGGATTTTCCACACTGAATTAGAAGCGGTTTACGAAGAAAAAAATAGAACGCTAGATAATGACGGAAGAAAAGTTTCTGAAGCTTTATTTTCTAATCTTTTCCAAAAGCATAACTACGGTTTACAAACAACAATTGGTACAGTAGAACACCTTAAAAATCCTTCGTTAATAGAAATCAGAAAGTATTTTAATAAATATTACGTTCCTAATAACATGGGAATCATTCTTTCTGGTGACTTTAATCCAGATGAGGTAATTGCAAAAGTGGACAAAGCGTTTTCTTACATGCAACCAAAACCATTTGATAAATACACTTTCCAACCAGAAGATGCAATTACAGCTCCAATTGTAAAAGAAATTGTAGGTCCAGATGCGGAAAATTTAACCATCGGTTACAGATTACCTGGAAATAAAGATAAAGACGCACTTCTTGCAGATTTAGTTGGTCAAATTTTAACCAACGGAAGAGCAGGTTTATTAGACTTGAACTTGGTTAAAAAACAAAAATTATTGAGAGCTTCAGCTTTCACCTATTCATTAATTGATTACGGAATCTTATATCTTTCTGCTGCGCCAACTTCTGGTCAAAGTTTAGAAGATGTAAAAGCTTTAGTATTAAACGAAATAGAGAACCTTAAAAAAGGAAATTTTGATGACCAACTTATCACTTCTATCATCAATAACATCAAGAAAAACAAAATCTACGAAACCGAAAAATACGGTGATAGAGCTAGCGTTTTGATGGATGCTTTTACTTCAGAACTAGATTGGAGAGACCAAGTTGCGTATGTAAATGATTTGTCTAAAATTAAAAAAGAAGACATCGTAGCTTTTGCCAATAAATATTTTGGTGACAATTATGTAGCTGTTTTGAAAAGAAAAGGAGAATCTCCTGCAACTGTAAAAATTGAAAAACCATCAATTACACCAGTAGAAACCAATCCAGATAAGCAATCTTCATTTGTGAAAACAATAAATGAAATGCCTGCAACTGCTGCGAAACCAGTTTTCTTAGATTACAAAAAAGATATTCAGAAATCTAAATTAGGAAAAGCAGAAGTACTTTACGTTCCGAACAAAGACAATGATATTTTCAGATTAAGCTACCGTTACAAAATCGGTTCTTTGAATGATAAAAAACAAGGTTTAGCTTCACAATACATTCAGTTTTTAGGGACTGATAAAATGACAGCCGAAGAAATTTCTAAAGCATTCTACAAAATTGCATGTAGTTTCAATGTTTCTACAGGAGAAGAATATACTACGGTAAACATTGAAGGTTTACAAGAAAATTTCGAAAATGCAGTGAAATTGTATGAAGAAGTGGTAAATAATGTAAAAGCAGATGACAAAGCTTTAGCTGCACTTAAAGCAAGACTAAATAAAGCTAGGAAAGATGCTAAAGCAAATAAAGGAGCTATTTTACAAGGTTTAACAAGTTATGCGCTTTATGGTTCAGAAAATAAATTCAATAATGTTTTGACCAATGAAGAACTGAATGCGGTAACCGCTCAAGAATTAGTAGACAGAATTAAAAATCTTAATAATTATGAGCAAACAGTAATTTATTACGGGCCAACTCCTGTTTATAACGTTGTTTCTCAGTTGAAAACATTGCACCAAGTTCCTGCAAATTTTGCAGTAGCAGCTCCTGCAAAAACTTTCAAACAAGAAGTTCCTGCTAAAAATCAAGTGCTTTTTGCAGATTATGATATGGTTCAGGCAGAAACCAGATGGATTAGAAATACCGAAACTTACAATCCAGAAAAAACGACGATGGTTAATGTGTTTAATAACTATTTCGGTGGAGGTATGGGAAGTTTAGTATTCCAAACGATTAGAGAAAGTAAAGCTTTGGCTTACAGTACTTACGGATATTATGTGCAACCACAGAAAAAAGACCAAGATTACTATTTATTAGGTTATGTAGGTTCTCAAGCAGATAAATTTAATGATGCTACGGTTGCTATGAACGAATTGCTAACCAAAATGCCAGAATTGCCTAAAAATTTAGAATTGGCTAAAAATCAAGTGAAAAAAGATATTCAGACAGAGAGAATTACTCAAGATGGTATCATTTACAACTATTTAAATGCTAAAAATTTAGGTCTTACTGATGATATTAGAAAGAAAATGTACGAAACAGTAGATAAAATTACGATGGCAGATGTTAAGAAATTCCACCAGAATTATTTCTCAGGAAAACCTTACACTTATGCAATTGTAGCTTCAGAAAAAAGAGTTTCTATGGACGATATGAAAAAACTAGGAGAAGTGAAAAAACTTTCTTTAGAAGAAATTTTTGGATACTAGAAATTTTCAAAATATTTTAAAAAAGACCGCAATTTTGCGGTCTTTTTTGGTGAATCATCTTCTTTACATAACAGATTTTTTTCTCGGAATTTTATAAATGCTTACTTTTAAGCATTAATTTTAAACAAGACTTGTCATGAATATGTATACACAACCTATGCTTCAAGAGAACGCATTAAAAGATAAAGTAGCCATCGTTACAGGTGGTGGAAGTGGTTTGGGAAAAGCCATGACTAAATATTTTCTACAACTGGGAGCCAAAGTAGTGATTACTTCTAGAAATTTAGAAAAATTACAAGAAACTGCCGCAGAATTAGAAGCAGAAACTGGCGGTAAAGTGCTTTGTGTTTCTTGCGATGTAAGAAATTGGGACGAAGTAGAAGCGATGAAAGAAGCTGCGATTAAAGAATTTGGTAGAATAGATATTTTGCTCAATAATGCTGCTGGAAATTTTATTTCACCCACCGAAAGATTGACGCATTCTGCTTTTGATTCTATTTTGGATATCGTTTTGAAAGGAACCAAAAACTGTACACTTTCTGTAGGAAAATATTGGATAGACAATAAAATTCCGGGAACTGTGCTTAATATTGTTACCACTTATTCTTGGACGGGTTCTGCTTATGTAGTTCCTTCAGCTTGTGCAAAAGCAGGAGTTCTAGCGATGACCAGGAGTTTAGCTGTAGAGTGGGCGAAATACAATATTCGTTTTAATGCAATTGCACCGGGTCCATTCCCTACAAAAGGAGCTTGGGAAAGATTATTGCCGGGAGATTTAGCCGAAAAATTTGACATGAGAAAAAAAGTACCATTGAGAAGAGTAGGAGAACATCAAGAATTAGCAAACTTAGCAGCATATTTGGTTTCTGATTATTCAGCGTACATTAACGGAGAAGTAGTAACCATCGATGGTGGAGAATGGTTGCAAGGTGCTGGTGAATTTAATATGCTAGAACAAATTCCGCAAGAAATGTGGGATATGCTGGAAATGATGATAAAAGCGAAAAAGAAATCATAAAATATACTTTTAATCCCGGAAATTATTTTCGGGATTTTTAATTTTAAATCCCTAATTTTATCCTTCCAAAAAATGGAGGTTTTGTGAAAAAAAAATACTTTAAATTCCTTTTATTTCTGATTTTTTGTTTTTTAGGAAGAGCAATTTCTCAGACATGTGGAGGTTCTTTTGGAGCCCCTATTTTTATTGAAGATTTTGGTAGGGTAAATAATTCTAATCAAACTATTTCTCCAGCTTTAGTTTCTCCAGCATTTACCAATTATATTTATTCATCAGTAATGCCACCCAATGATGGTTATTATACTATTTCTAATACTACGGAATATTTACCTTGGGGTTGGCAAAAATCATTAGATCATACCAATGATCCGTCTGGAACTTATGGAAATATGTTGGTAGTAAATGCAGATTACAGCCCAGGAGAATTTTATAGAAGAAGGGTTTCTAATCTTTGTTCTAATCAGGTTTACCGTTTTTCTGCTTGGGTTATTAATTTACATAGAACTGGAGCAAATGTGATTAAGCCCAATGTAACTTTTCAAATCAGAAGTACTACTACTGGAGCTATTTTAGGCTCTATTTCTACAGGAATCTTGTCTGAAGAAAACGGAGAAGTTTGGAAAAATTTTTATCTAGATTTTAAATCTGATCCATCATCTTCTGAAGTAGATGTGGTTTTAATAAATAACGCTGCAGGTGGAATAGGAAATGACTTGGCGATAGATGATATTAGTTTTTCACCCTGTGGTCCATCTACATCTATCACTGCTACTTTAGGAAATCTTTTCACTACTGGAGTTTGTGATAATTCACAGAGTTTTATTCTAACTGCGCAAATGAGTTCTAATACTTTTCAAAATGTAAATTTCATTTGGCAAAAAAGTACAGATGGCGGAAATACCTGGTCGAATTTAACTGGCGCAACAAGTAATCCTATTATTACCATTCCCGCAGGTAGTTATCAGAATAATGACCAATTTAGATTTATTGTAGGTGAATCTACTAATATAAATTTGACTTCTTGTAGGGTAATGTCTGGTATTTCTACGGTGAAAATCAATGGATATCCTAATGCACCAAGCAATAGAAGTTTTAGTTTTTGTAAGAACTCTACCGCAACTCTCACGATTCCAGAAAATAATATACTTTGGTATACTTCTGCAACTGGTGGGATAGGAAGTATAAATACTCCAATTATTGATACTTCTGTGGCTGGAACTAAGGATTTTTGGATTACCCAAACGGTTAATGGATGTGAAAGCGCAAGAGCAAAAATTACAGTTAATATTCTTGATAATCCATTGGCTCCTATTGTTTCAAGTTATGAATTTTGTCAAAATTCCACTGCCTCATCTTTGTTAGCAGTTGGAACTGATTTGAAATGGTATACTAGTTCTACAGGAGGTGTAGGAAATACAGTCGCTCCAATTGCTAATACTTCAATTGTTGGAGATTTTTCTTTTTGGGTTACACAAACTATAAATGGCTGCGAAAGTGAAAGAGCAGAAGTAAAAGTTAAAATTCTACAAGCTCCATTTTCTGCTGCTTTAAAAGATACTTCTATTTGTGATGGAGAAACTTTAGAGTTAGATGTGGGGGATGGTTTTATTGCAGAATGGCAAGTAGTGCCTCCTGTAATAAGTAGAACTTTGCCTATTTCTAGTCCAGGCAAGTATTCAGTAAAACTTACAGATGGAAATGGTTGCGTAGCTGTTCAAACAGTAAATATTACTACAGGAATTACTCCGATAATAACCCAAGTGAAAAGTGGAGAAGATTTTCTAGAAGTTTTAGCAGAAAATGGGAATCCGCCATATTTTTATTCATTAGATAATGTAAATTGGCAAACTTCTAATATTTTTAAAAATTTGTCCGCCGGGATTTATCAAATTTATGTAAAATCTCAAACCAATAGTTGTACAGCGGTTACAACTTCGGCTGTGCTTTTTATTCCAAATGCTTTCACACCTAATCAAGATGGTTATAATGATGTGTGGAGAGTTTCTAATATAGAGTTTTTCTCTAAAGTGAAACTTAAAATATTTGATAAATTCGGCACTCAAGTTTTTATGGCGGAAGATGTTTTAAAATTCAATTGGGATGGTCTATATAACGGGAGGATATTACCTTCAGGAACTTATTGGTATGTAATGGAAATTGATGGACATTATACCAGAACGGGCTGGATTTTTCTAAAAAACAGATAAAATAAGAAAGCCGAATCAACGATTCGGCTTTTCTCATTAATGTATAGGATTTTATAAATTTCTTAAACCTCCTCTAGCTCCACCTGCAGCTACTACAGCTTGCATTCTGTCTTTTTGACCAGCAGAGAACATATACATTGCAGCATCATCTACATAATCCATGTAGTTCATGAACATTACAGATCTTTGCACACCACCACAAGTGTTGTATAATGGATAAGTTGGTTTGCCATAATTAGCACCTGTTTGAGTAGGAGTATCAGTTACGAAATCATTTCCACAAGTTGCATCTCCCCAAATGTGACGAAGATTTAAATAGTGACCTACTTCGTGAGTCGCAGTTCTACCTAAGTTATAAGGAGCAGAGGCGCCAGTTACACCTACGAATGGAGCAGCTAATACTACACCATCATTCCATAAACCAGCAGATTCTGGGAATGTAGCGTATCCTAAGATTGAAGACATGTCACCAACTACCCAAATGTTGAAGTATTGAGTAGGATCTGTAGCATCAATTCCTTTAGTAGAAGATTTTTTCATAGCATCGTTAGTTCTCCAAGATCTTACAGTAGTTGATTTTCTTACAGTTTTTACTAATCTAAATCTTACTTTAGTATCACCAGCTGCTACTGTAGAGAATTCCGAAGGGATTTTAGATGCATTCGCATTAGTTCCAGCGTAGTCTGCATTTAAAACAGCAATTTGTTCGGCGATTCTTGCATCTGAAATATTTTCAGCGCTTGTTCTGTATAATACATTGAATACAACAGGGATTTCTACAGTTCCATCAGCTAATACTCTTCCTAATTTTTTAGCTTGAATGAATCTTTCAGTTCCTGCTTCAATTGCAGCAAATCTTGCTCTTGCTTTTGCGTCATTTTTAAGTAGTTCTGCTCTGATTTCTTCAGACGGACAAGATTTTCTAGATGCAGTTGCTGTTTTTGCGGCACTGTCTGTTAAGTTTGCAGTTTCCTCAGTTGTGTTACAAGCGGCTAACATTCCGAGTGCTATAACACCGAATAATAATTTCTTCATAAAAATAGATTTTAATTAACAATGCGAATATATAAAGTTGTAAATTATTTTGCAATATTTTTTTTTAATTTTTTTTAAATTATACTTGTTTTATATTTAATCTTTTAGATTTTTAATTGTTAATTAACTATCTAGAAGTTTATTATGTTTGTTTATTTGTTAAATATTTTTTTTATTTATTTTTGATGATATTTTATTTTATAGTGTTTTTTTTAGTTTTTAAATTTGATTTTAATCTGATAGATTGATAATTTGTTAAAAATAGAAAAATCCGCCTGAAAAATTCCAGACGGATCTCCTATGAAAAACTTAAATGGTTAGTTATATATGAAAAATATGAATGTTATATTTCAACTGGTCTGAAAACCAGTCCGCTTTCTTCAAAGTAATCTAAAGTGATTCTGTCTCCATCATTTATCTTTCCCGCGAGAATTTCTTTAGATAATCTGTTCAGAACTTCTTGTTGAAGAACTCTTTTTAGTGGTCTAGCTCCAAATGTAGGATCGTAACCTTTATTGGTTAGATATTTTAAGGCGTCTTCAGTCGCAGTTAAGATGATGTTTCTCTTTTCTAGCATTTGATTAAAGCCTCTTAATTGGAAATTCACGATTTTTCCAATTTCTGATTTGCTTAAAGGTTGGAAAAGTACTACTTCATCTATTCTGTTTAAAAATTCTGGACGAAGAGATTGTTTCAATAATCCGAAAACTTCTTCTTTGGTTGCTTCTAAAGTTTCAAAATCGATATTGTCATCTTTGTCACGCTGTGCAGCGTCAAAACGTTCCTGAATAATATGTGAACCAAGGTTGGAAGTCATAATAATGATAGAATTTTTAAAATTCACTACTCTTCCTTTATTATCGGTTAATCTTCCATCGTCTAAAACTTGTAAAAGCGTGTTGAAAACATCTGGATGCGCTTTTTCTATCTCGTCCAAAAGCACTACAGAATATGGTCTTCTTCTCACTGCTTCGGTTAATTGTCCGCCTTCATCATAACCTACATAACCTGGAGGCGCACCAACCAATCTTGAAACGGAATGTCTTTCTTGGTATTCGCTCATGTCAATTCTAGTCATGTTGTTCTCATCGTCAAATAAGAATTCTGCCAAAGCTTTTGCCAATTCAGTTTTACCAACTCCAGTGGTTCCAAGGAATAGGAAACTTCCGATAGGTTTTTTCTCGTCATTTAATCCAGCTCTATTTCTTCTAATCGCGTCAGAAACTGCAGAGATAGCTTCTTCTTGACCTACCACTCTGTGGTGGAGTTCGATTTCTAGATTTAACAATTTTTCTCTTTCAGATTGAAGCAACTTGGTTACTGGGATTCCTGTCCATTTTGCAATCACTTCTGAAATGTTTTCAGCGGTTACCTCTTCCTTGATGAGCTCATTCTGATGATTTTGCATTTCGAGTTCTAATTTTTTTAAATCTTCCTCTTTTTCACGTAATTTTCCGTATTGAATTTCTGCAACTTTAGCATAATCACCAATTCTAGAAGCTCTTTCTGCTTCTAATTTCAGAGACTCTATTTCTTTTTTAATGGTGGTTAAATCTTCAGATTTTTGTTTTTCGCCAAGCCATTTTGCATGAATTTCGTTTCTTTGTTCCTGAATTTTCGCAATATCTTCTTTTAGGTGATTGATTTTCAATTCATTTTTTTCTCTAGAAATTGCGGCGAGTTCTATTTCTAACTGCATTAATTTTCTGTCGAGAACATCGAGTTCTTCAGGTTTAGAATTGATTTCCATTCTTAGTTTTGCGGAAGCTTCATCAATCAAGTCGATGGCTTTATCTGGTAAAAATCTGTCTGAAATATATCTTTGAGACATTTCTACGGCAGCAATAATGGCTTCGTCTTTTATTCTTACTTTATGATGCGCTTCGTATTTATCTTTAATTCCTCTCAAGATAGAAATCGCAGATTCTGTGTCTGGTTCTTCTACCATTACTTTTTGGAAACGTCTTTCTAAAGCTTTATCTTTTTCAAAATATTTTTGATATTCGTTTAGTGTAGTTGCACCTACTGCTCTAAGTTCTCCTCTTGCCAATGCAGGTTTCAAAATATTAGCAGCGTCCATTGCGCCTTCTCCACCACCAGCTCCTACTAAAGTGTGAATTTCATCGATGAAGAGAATGATTTGTCCATCACTTTTGATAACTTCATTCACTACAGATTTCAAACGCTCCTCGAATTCACCTTTGTATTTTGCTCCAGCAATTAATGCGCCCATATCTAGTGAATAAATGGTTTTGTCCATCAGGTTTTCTGGAACGTCACCTGAAATAATTCTGTGAGCAATTCCTTCTGCAATTGCGGTTTTACCTACGCCAGGTTCACCAATGAGAATCGGGTTGTTTTTGGTTCTTCTTGATAAAATTTGTAAAACTCTTCTTATTTCTTCGTCTCTGCCAATTACGGGGTCTAGTTTTCCTTCTGCGGCGAGTTCGTTGAAGTTTTTAGCATATTTATTTAAACTTTGATAAGTTTCTTCTGAACTTGCCGAAGTTGCTTTGCTCCCTTTTCTTAATTCTTTGATGGCGGCTTCTAATGAATTTTTAGTCACTCCAAAATCTTTTAAAATTTTAGAAACTTCAGAATTTACCTCTAAAAGTGACAGCCAAAGATGCTCAATGGTTACATATTCATCACCCATTTTTTTGGCAACATTTGGTGCGTCTAAAAGAATTTTATTTGCTGATTGAGAAAGATAAATGTTTCCACCTTCTACTTTTGGAAGTTTTTCTAAGGCTTCACGGTTTTTTTCTCTAATAAGATTAAGGTCTGCTTCTGATTTTTTCATCAAGAATGCAGAGATATTTTCATCTACTTGAAGAATTCCTTCTAATAAATGTTGAGGTTCAATGCTTTGATGGCCGAAATCAAGCGCAATTTGTTGTGCTTTTTGAATGGCTTCTTGTGATTTTGTGGTATATTGGTTTAAGTTCATATTAATGGTTTTGATTGGTATGCTTCAAAATGTATTCTAAAGTTATTTTTGGGTCAAAATTTCCTGATTTCTGTAATTGCTTAGAGTTTTTAAAGACAAAATTTCTGGATTTTATATATTATTGAGTTTGGATGTTGACATTTTTTCTGGTTTATGGTTAGGTGTTTGATAAATAAAATTCATAATTTTTATTTGTTTTATTATATAATGTTAATTTTTTTAGAAAATTTATATTGTATATTTGTTGGAAACACAAATACCAATGAAGAATCTCACTCCGAGACAACAAGAAATACTAAATGTAGCTCTTGAATTGTTCTATAAAAGAGGTTTTGCAGATACCTCTATGAGAGACATAGCAGAAGTGATGAATGTAAAAGCTGCATCACTTTATGCACACATTAAATCTAAAGAAGAAATTATGGAGTGGATTAGTAATGATGTGTCAAATAGATTTATGCAGAGAAATGATGATCTCAAAAATCCTAGCCTATCTGCTTTTGAAAAAGTTAGAATCTTAGTCATCAATCATCTTACCGCAATGTATAATAATGTAAAGATGTTCGATGTTTTTTTTACCAATATTTATAGATTAAAAGTAGATTTTAAAGAACAACATAAATATTTTCAAAAGATTAATGATTATAAGGACCTTGCAGAAGAAGTCATCAAAGAATATTTGCTTTCTTTGGGTTTAGCAGATGACGAAAATTTAATGTTGACCACCAAGTTTTCCCTTAATGTACTGAATAACGTTTACCGATACATTCCCGAAGAAAATTTTGATTTAGAAAAACATATGTATTTTCTTCAAAATGTTTTACTCTATGGCGTGATTGGTAAAAAATAAATTTATCTTTTATTTTTCGCATAAAATATTATATTTGTTGACATCGGGTTACTTCCGAAGAAATGAATTGATATGAACCATTTTTATACATTAAAAGTAGCTAAAATTCAGAAGGTTACAGATGAAGCAGTGAGGATCACCTTCGAAATACCTTCTTCTATACAAGATAAATTTAAATTTAAACAGGGGCAATATCTTAACCTCAAGTTTAATTTCGGGGAAGAAGAGTTTCGCCGTTCTTATTCTATCATAGATGCACCTTCAGAAAATTCTCAAACGCTTTCCATTTTAGTTAAACAGATGGAAAATGGCACTATTTCTACCTTTCTTAACCAAAATCTTAAAGAAAATGACGAGGTAGAAGTGCAACAACCTATGGGAAATTTCTGTACCAATTATCACGCATCTAATCACAAAAATTATGTAGGAATAGCAGCAGGAAGCGGTATTTCTCCGGTTTTGTCTAATCTCAAAGAAGCATTGTTTCAAGAACCAAATGCTAAAGTTTTATTGTTTTTTGGCAATAAAAACTCTCAAAATATTTTGCTCAAAGAAGAATTAGATGCTTTGAGAGAACAATTCCCAGAGAGATTCCAAGTTACGCATGTTTTGAGTAGAGAACCACAAGAAGATGCTCTTTTTGAAGGAAGAATCACGACTGAAAAGCTAGGTCAACTTTTAGATAAAAATTCCGAAATAAAACCAGAAGATTCTACGTTTTTCATTTGTGGACCCACTGAAATGATTAAGTCCACTTCGGATTTTCTGAAAAAAGAAAGAAAAGTTCCTGCATTGCAGGTTTTATATGAATATTTTTCTGCTCCAGATGATGAAGATAATGCAGAAATGAGCGAAGAATTCAAGAAAATACCCAATTTAGAAAGTTTTGTAACGCTGATTATAGATGATGATGAGTATTCTATTCATCTCAATTCTAAAAAAGAAAGTATTTTAGATAAAGCATTGAAAGAAAACTTACCAGTTCCGTTTGCTTGTAAAGGTGGTGTTTGTTGCACCTGCAAAGCTCAAGTGATGGAAGGTGAGGTTTTCATGGAAAAAAACTTTGCGCTTACCGAAGACGAAGTCGCAAGAGGTTTTGTGTTAACTTGTCAGTGTCACCCTACTACCAATATTGTGATGCTGAATTATGATGTATAATTCATTCTAAAAAATTAAAAAAATGGTCAATTGGAAATTCGCAAAAGCCATCGATGAAAACGAAGAGTTTAAAATAAATGGCACAAACATTTGGAACCATTATTGGCATTGTGTCAACAAAAAAGTAGAAGTAAAAGGACCTTATGAAGGGCAAGTTTACTTTTTCAAAGAGTATGAAATTACCGACGGAGACCAAAAAATAAACTTCGTGGCAGGAGAATTTGTAAATTCTAAAGTCGGGATTTATATAAAAGACGATTTAAGCGACGGAAAATTATGATTTTATCGCTGTCTGCTCTCTGCAATCAGCTGAAAAGAGCTCATAATCAATAAAATATTGTATTAAAAAATTTAAAAAATGCTGAAAGCAGATTGCCGAAAGCTGAAAGTAAAAATATGGATACAGAAAAATTTTTACAATACGTTCAAGCCGAAAATAAGGTAGAACCCAAAGATATGATGCCAGAAGATTACAGAAAACTTCTGGTAAGACAGATTTCTCAACATGCTCATTCTGAAGTAGTGGGAATGTTGCCAGAAGCCAATTGGATTACCAGAGCGCCAAGTTTAAGAAGAAAAATGGCCCTTTTGGCAAAAATTCAAGATGAAGCAGGTCACGGTTTGTATTTATATGCCGCTACAGAAACGCTGAACAACGGAGAAATAGCCGCAGATAGAGATTCTACCTATAATGATATGCTTTCTGGAAAAGCCAAATATTCTAGTATTTTTAATTATCCAGCGTTAAGTTGGGCAGATATTGGAGCGATTGGTTGGTTGGTAGACGGTGCTGCCATTATGAATCAAGTAATGTTGATGGGAAATTCTTACGGTCCTTATTCCAGAGCGATGCTCAGAATTTGTAAAGAAGAATCTTTTCATCAAAGACAAGGCTACGAAATCCTGATGACGCTTTGCCGTGGAACTAAAGAACAGAAACAATTGGCTCAAGACGCTTTAGACAGATTTTGGTGGCCAGCTTTGATGATGTTTGGTCCGAATGATGACGCTTCTCCTAATTCTCAAAAATCAATGAATTACCGAGTAAAAAGAGAAAGTAACGATTCACTCCGCCAAAGATTTGTAGATGTTACTGTTCCTCAAGCAGAATTTTTAGGGCTGAAAGTTCCAGATAAAAATTTAAAATGGAATGAAGAAACGGGACATTATGATTTTGGCGATTTACCATGGGATGAATTTAATGAAATCTTAAAAGGAAACGGACCGTGTAATAAAAAACGCCTCGAAACCAAAAGAAAAGCACAATCAGAAAACGCTTGGGTAAAAGAAGCAGCGATTGTGTATGCTACAAAACAGGAAAATTTGAAAAAAAAATAAAATATTATGATGTTATACTCTGAAAATAATAAAAAATTAAAAATTATATTATTAAATATTTGTATTTTGATGGTTTTCAAAAATTTTAGTATTAATTTTAATGAAAACGGGGCATATAAT
>JPFL01000763.1:0-13452 GCA_000733385.1 Paramecium biaurelia
AAAATAATATTTTATCATTTCAATTAAATTTCATAAATTTGCAAAAAAAGATAGCAATTTTTATAAATTTAATAATCTAAAAATACTGGTATGAATTATCAATTAGATGAAATAGACAAAAAAATCTTAGATTTTTTAGTAGAAAATACAAGAATGCCCTTCACTGAAATCGCTAAACAGATGGATGTGTCTGCAGGTACTATTCACGTAAGAGTAAAGAAAATGGAAGATGCAGGAATTATCCTAGGTTCTTCTTTAAATATAGATTATGGTAAATTAGATTATCATTTTACTGCATTTATTGGAATTCTATTAACCAAATCTAATAGAACTCAAGAAGTTCTTAAAGAATTAGCGTCTATTCCAAATGTGGTAGAAGCAAGCGTAATTTCTGGTAAGTATAACATCTTCTGCAAAGTAAGAGCTAAAAATACTGAAGACGCTAAAAGAATTATTTATCAAATAGATGACATTCAAGATGTTATGAGAACTGAATCTATGATTTCTATGGAAGAGTTCCTAAGTGATAAAAATAGATTAATTAATGCTATTTCTGTATAATAATTTATTATTTTCGCAAAGTATAAAGCTTTTGAATTTTCAAAAGCTTTTTTTATAAATTTATTAAGAATGGAAGATAATTATTTTGACAAAAATCCTCAAAAAACCACTTTTTTTTATGTTGCCATTTTCTTTATGGTAGCATTATCTTTTTTAGGAATAGGTGTAGATCTTACCGAGTATTCTCAGAAAACGGATATTAATATTCCTAGTTGGTACTTTTATTTGATTTTCGCAGTAGATATTATCGGACTTTTATCAATTGTGGGGATTTATTTTTATAGAAAAATAGGAGTAATCTTATTTCCAATAGCAATTCTGTTTCATTTTTACTTGCATGAATTTTATCTTTCTACCATGCTGTATTCAGATTTGTTTACGCTGTTTTCTTATGTGGCATTAGGTTTATTGGCAATCATTCCAAAATGGAAATTTTTCAAATAAGATAAAAAAATCCGAATAAATTGCTTAACTTTGATGTCGTAATGATGATAAAAATTTTTAAAAATGTTTTCTAAAGCTTGCGAATACGCTATAAAATCGGTAATTTATATAGCACAAGAAGCTCTTGCTGGTAAAAAAACCAATGTAAAACAAATCGCTGAAGCTACAAATGCTCCAGAAGCTTTTGTTGCAAAAATTCTACAACCTCTTTCAAAGAAGGGGATATTGACTTCTAATAAAGGAAAACAAGGTGGTTTTTCGGTAGAATTAGACAAGATTGATAAGATTAAACTCATAGAAATTGTACTCGCAACAGATGGTCCAGATATTCTAACGAGATGTGCATTTGGTTTAGAAAAATGTACTTCAGAGAAACCTTGTCCTTTTCACGATAAATTCAAAGGAATAAGGGAAGAATTAAGAGATTCTCTCAGTGAAATATCAGTCTATGATATGGCGCTTAAAACAGAACAAGGCATTGCCTTCTTAAAGAACTAGAGATAGTTCTTTTTTTATTTCTTAAATTTAATTCGGATAAATTTGTCCTATTAAAATATTTTTGTATTTTTGTCTTGTCAAAAAAGAAAAAAATATGGAAATAAAAGACAAAACAATAGGCGGAATAGTAGCCGAAGATTTCAGAACAGCAGCTGTATTTAAAAAATACGGAATCGATTTTTGTTGCAAAGGAAATAGAAGTATAGAAGAAGTTTGTGCAGTGAAAAAGAAAAATCCAGAAGATATTTATGCAGATTTAGAAAGAGTAACGCAAAACGCAACTCAGAACATCGATTTTAAAGCTTGGGATTTAGATTTATTGTCAGATTATATCGAGAAGACTCATCATCGTTATGTAGAAGAAAAAACCATTTATCTGCTTCAGTTTTTAGATAAATTAAGAAGAGTGAAAGGCGATAGATATCCAGAGTTAATTGAAGTTCACGAATTGTTTAAACAATCTGCCGAAGATTTAGGGGCTCACATGAAAAAAGAAGAATTGGTATTATTTCCGTTCATCAGAAACATGGTAGAAGCAAAAAGAAGAGGCGTAGAATTACCAAAACCACATTTTGGCGCAGTAGAAAATCCAATTGAGATGATGAAACATGAACACGAAAATGAAGGGGATCGTTTCGAAAAAATAGCCCAACTTTTAAATCAATATACACCACCTTCAGATGCTTGTAACACACATCAGGTTACTTATAAGATGCTTCAGGAATTCGAAGAAAATTTACATACTCATATCCATTTAGAGAATAATATTCTGTTTCCAAAAGCAATTGAATTGCAAAAAGAATTGCAAAATTAAATTCACTTTAATTGTTTTTTTCAAAAAATAACCCTAGAAAAACTTCTAGGGTTATTTTATATGCTATGATAAGTAATTATCTTGCTAAAACTCTTTTTACCGCTTTTACTACAGCTTCTGCATCTATTTCGTATTTGTGCATTAATTCAGCTGGAGTTCCACTTTCTCCGAAAGTATCATTTACGGCAACAAACTCTTGTGGAGTTGGTCTTTTTCTAGATAACATTCCTGCTACAGATTCACCTAAACCACCTAAGTAATTGTGCTCTTCTGCAGTAACAATTTTACCCGTTTTTTCTACAGATTTTAGAATGATTTCTTCATCTAAAGGTTTGATGGTGTGAATGTTAATCACTTCACAAGAAATTCCTTCTTTTTCTAATTCTTCAGCAGCTAGAAGAGATTCCCAAACTAAATGTCCAGTTGCTACAATCGTAACATCTTTTCCTTCTTGAAGTAAAATTCCTTTACCAATTTCGAAAGGCATATCTTCTGGAATGAAAACAGGAACTACAGGTCTACCAAATCTTAAATAAACTGGACCTTCATATTCAGCCGCAGCTAGAGTAGCTTGTTTGGTTTGGTTATAATCACAAGGATTGATAACTACCATTCCTGGTAACATTTTCATTTGACCGATATCTTCTAAAACTTGGTGAGTTGCACCATCTTCTCCTAAAGTTAAACCAGCGTGAGAAGCAGCGATTTTCACATTTTTATTAGAATAAGCGATAGATTGACGAACTTGGTCTAAAACTCTAGAAGTAGCAAAGTTAGCAAATGTTCCTGCGAAAGGAATTTTACCAGCAGTAGCTAAACCAGCAGCAATACCCATCATATTTGCTTCTGCAATACCTGTTTGGATAAATCTTTCTGGAGCTTTTTCTATGAATTTCTCCATTTTTAGAGAACCGATTAAGTCAGCACAAAGTGCTACTACATTTGGATTTTTGTCTGCTAATTCAGCTAAACCTGCTCCAAAACCGCTTCTTGTATCTTTTTTTTCTGTGTATGTAAATTTCATGTGTATTAAATTTAGAAGAATTAATAATCTGCTTCGGTTTCTAAATAAAGTTGAGAAAGTGCGCTTTCTAACTGTGCATCATTCGGAGCTTTTCCGTGCCAAGAGTGAGAACCCATCATAAAATCTACACCTTGTCCCATTTCTGTATGAAGAATGATGGCAACTGGTTTTCCGTTTCCTGTTTTAGATTTTGCATGTTCTAAAACTGCTATTACCGCTTCTAAATCGTTGCCGTTTTTCTCTTCTAAAACTTCCCAACCGAAAGCTCTTAATTTAGCATTTAAATCTCCTAGAGATAATACATCATCTGTATCACCATCGATTTGTCTTCCGTTATAATCTATTGTAGAAATTAAGTTGTCTACTTTTTTAGCAGCAGCAAACATTAATGCTTCCCAGATTTGTCCTTCTTGTAATTCTCCATCTCCATGAAGTGTGTAGACTAAAGATGAATCTCCATCTAATTTTTTTGCTAAAGCTACTCCTATTCCTACAGATAAACCTTGACCAAGAGAACCAGAACTCATTCTGATGCCTTCTAAATGTTCGTGTGTAGTTGGGTGACCTTGCAATCTAGAATTTAATTTTCTAAAAGTAGAAAGTTCAGAAATTGGGAAAAATCCGTTTCTTGCTAATGTAGAATAGAAAACGGGAGAAATGTGACCGTTAGAAAGGTAGAAATGATCTTCACCTTTTCCTTCCATAGAGAAAGGGAGTTTGTAGTTCATCACTTTACCATAAAGTGCTGTGAAATATTCTGTACAGCCAAGACTTCCACCTGGGTGTCCTGAATTTACGGCGTGAACCATTCTTAAAATGTCTCTTCTGATTTGTGTTGCCTGAGCTTTTAACTCTTCAATAGATTTACTCATGATTTATAAAATAAGTTTTGCAAATTTACTAAATTTAGGGGGGAAGAAAGAATTAAAAATGAAAAGATTTCTCACTTTTTGAAATAAAAAAAATCGGCAATGATTTACCGAATTTTTTAAAATTTATTTATTTCTTACTAACCATAGTCCTATAAAGGTTAGGAGTCCGTTTAGAATAATCAATTCTACTCCAATTTTATAGTCAGTGAAATTACTTACCACATAATTAATTAGATACGTGAAAATTGGTGCGAGTATGGTTACTGATAGAATTGCATATTTTTTAGAAATCGTATGCTTTGTAAAAATACCAAAAGCAAATAAACCTAAAAGTGGACCATAAGTATAACCCGCTACTTCCATGATAAGATAAACAATAGATTTATCATCAATCCATTTGAAAATCATAATGAGAAGGAAGAATACTACAGTGAAAATTAAGTGAATTTTCATTCTCAATGTTTTCTTTTGTTTTTCTGTTCTGGTAGTATCTTCGTTTAAGTTTAATAAGTCTACACAGTAAGAACTTGTAACTGCAGTTAAAGCGCCATCAGCAGACGGAAAAAGAGCAGAAGTAAGCCCGATAATGAAAATAACAGAAATAAACATAGGAAAATAACCTTGCAAAGAAAGTGCTGGGAATAAATCGTCTCCCATAATATTGTTAATATTTCCCACAGCGTCTTTAAACCCAAAAATATTGGTAATATTTTCTTTACCATTGACTACATCTACCAATTGCGAGTATTCTGCGCCATTTTGCATCGCAAAAAGATACAATAAACCTCCTAAAAATAAGAATGCCAAGTTAACCAACAATAGCGTTCCAGCAAAAGTGAGCATGTTCTTTTTAGAATTCTTAAGGTTATCTACAGAAATGTTTTTTTGCATCATTTCTTGGTCTAGACCTGTCATGGCAATGGTAATAAACATTCCGCCTAGAACTGTTTTTAAGAAAAATGTTTTAGAATTGATATCAGTATTAATGAAATGGGTGTAGTCTTTATCCGCCAAAATTTGGAAAGCTTCAGGAGTAGAAAGATTAAGATTTGATAAAATATAAATAATACAGGCAACTAGGCTGATAATCATAAATGAAGTTTGCAATGTATCTGTAATAACAATGGTCTTTACACCACCTTCATAGGTGTAGAGCAGTACCATTAAAAGTATTACTGCTGCAGTAACCCAAAAAGGGACACCAAGATTTTCTAATAAAAATAATTGCAAAACATTAACCACTAAATATAATCTTGCAGTGGCACCAATAGCTCTAGAAATGATGAAAAATAAAGAACCAATTTTATGTGCTTCTACATTAAATCTTTTTCCTAGATAGGTGTAGATAGAAGTAAGATTCATCTTGTAATAAAGAGGAAGTAAAATAGCTGCAACAATAAAATATCCGATGAAAAAGCCAATCACCATCATGTAATATTCAAATCCGCCAAAAGGATAATTACCGGCAGTCATTTTACCTACGGTTCCCGGTACAGAAATAAAAGTTACACCGCTTAAACTGGTGCCAATCATTCCAAAAGCAACGAGCCACCATTTACTTTTTTTGTTCCCGATGAAAAAAGATTGATTGTCTGAATTTCTACTGGTTAAATAGGAAATTACGAGAAGCCCTACAAAATATACAAATACAAAAATTAGCAACACCTTTGCTGAATCCATTCTTATAAAATTTAAGTTGAGCAAATATAGTTTTTTTAGCGTTTTCAGAAAGTTATTTCAAGGAAAGATTTTAAGATTTCATATTATCACCATCTCTAAAATGGAGTCTTCTAAAGACAAAACCAGATAAAATAGTGAGAGTTCCCATCACCAAAAAAGTATATCGAAAAGCATTGTGAATGTTTCCTTTGATAAGTTGCGTATCGCCTTCAAAAAGTTTTAAAATGATTAAACCAAATGCAATTCCAAATCCTATGGCAATTTGTTGATTTACAGAAATTAAAGAGTTTCCACTACTCGTGTGACTATCTCGTAAATCCGAAATAGAAATAGTATTCATAGAGGTAAATTGAATAGAATTAAAAAATCCTAAAACCAAAATTAAAGGAATAAACCAATAAATAGACGTATTAATTCCAGGGATTGCCATTAAACAAATGAGTGTGCCAATAAGAAAAGTGTTGAACATCAATGTTTTTCGGTAACCAAAACGATTCAGGATTTTAATAACGGCAGATTTTCCAAACATGGCTGTAATCGCCATAGGTGCTACAATCCAGCCAGAAACTACTGCAGATTGTCCGTAAGCAATTTGAATCATCAAAGGAATTAATAACGGAATTGAGCTTATGCCTAATCTCGTCGCTAGATTTCCTAAAAATCCTACTCTGAAGGTTCTTACCATGAATAATTCTAAAGGAAAAATGGGATTTTCTTCTTTTTTGGCGTGTCTGTAATAGAGATAAATAAAAATAAAACCCATTAAAAATACCAACAGAACAGGAGTTATATTTTTAGCGTTTCCCATCCATTCTAGTGAGATGGAAAGCAACAAAGATGCGGCTGCAAAAAATAGAAAACCTTTAAAATCAAAATCTATGATTTTAGAAAAATAATTTGGCATATATTTTACACTCAGCACAATTCCTAAAATTCCAATTGGTAGATTTATTAAAAATATCCAATGCCAAGAAAGATAATCTACCATATAACCTCCAATTAATGGACCGAGAACAGGGCCAATTAAAGCGGGAATAATAGCAAAATTCATCGCTTTCAGTAATTCACTTTTGTCAAAAGTTTTGATAAGAGCTAATTTACCAACTGGTGTCATTAAACTTCCTCCAATTCCTTGTATTACCCTCGCAATCACCAAAAAAGTTAAGTTTGGGGAAAGTGAACACAAAAGAGAACCTAAACTGAATAGGATTAAAGAAATAATAAATACTTTTTTCGTCCCGAATTTATCTGCCAAAAAACCACTAACAGGCATAAATAAAGCCAATGTCAAAACATAGCTGATAATAGCATTTTGCATATTGAGCGGTGACTCGTTTAAATCTTTTGCAATAGATGGTAGAGAAGTATTGAGAATAGTAGAGTCTAGCATTTGCATAAAAATAGCAGTAGCCAATATTAATGGAAGAATTTTTTTGGTGGTTTCTATATTTTCAATCTGTGGTTTCATTACATCAAATTTACAAAAAATAAAACCTGCAAATTTGCAGGTTTTGATAGTTTATACTAATGGTTCTTGTTGGCTTAAACAATGAAAACTGCCTAATCCCCAAATAATTTCTGTGGAATCTATGCCTACCACTTTTCTTTCTGGGAAACATTTTTGGATAATTTCTAATGCTTTTTCGTCCTTATCACATCTGTAAGTTGGCACAATAACGTGCTTGTTCGAGATGTAAAAATTAGCATAAGAAGCTGGCAATCTTTGGTCTTCCCAAATTACAGGATCTGGCATTGGCAATTCAATAATATTTAAAGGAGAGCCATCTAAAAGTTTCATTTCTTGCAATTCTCTGAGGTTGGTTTGCAAGATTTCGTAGTTTTCGTCTTCTGGATTGTCTTCTACAACGGTAAGAACGGTATTTTCATTCACAAAACGAACGGTGTCATCAATATGTCCATCAGTGTCATCACCAATAATTCCGTCACTTACCCAAAGAACTTGCTCTTGTCCGTAATAATTTTTAAGATATTCTTCAATTTCTTCTTTTGAAAGATGAGGATTTCTATTTTTATTCAAAAGACAAGATTTTGAAGTCAAAATAGTGCCTTTCCCGTTAAATTCTACGCTTCCACCTTCCATTACGATTCCTGGATGAAAAACAGGAATGTCGAATTCTTTACCAATTTTTGTGGGAATTACATCATCCAAATCAAACGGAGGATATTTATTTCCCCAAGCGTTATAACCCCAATCTACGATTGCTTTTTCTGGTTCGTTACCATTTTTATTAATCAAAAAAGCGGGACCGTGATCTCTGCACCATGCATCGTTGGTTTCGTGGAAAAAGAATTCTATATTTTCGAGATTTGCACCAGCTTGCATGATACAATCCATAGCAAATTTTCTCATTTCCTCGTCTTTTACATTAATTCTCACGAATTCGTCTTCGGAAAGAATTTTGATAAATTGACAGTAATAAGGATAAATTTCTTCTAATTTACCTGGCCAAGATTCTTCTTTGTGAGGCCAAGAAAGCCAAGTTGCTTCGTGTTCTTCCCATTCTGCTGGGAAAACGTAGCCTTGTGATTTCGGGGTTTTATGAATGTCCGAATGTCCGGAAGTCGGAAAGTCAGAAAGATGATTTTCGTTATTCATTTTTATCTAATGATTTTTTTAAGGCATTAATCATTACCACAATTTCTTCGCATTTTTTAGAAAAATTGTGTAATATTTGTTCTGAAATAATTTCTCTTTTGTAGGCAAGATGTAAACATCCAACCACTTCTATAGCAGAGCGAAGAGCAATAGAAAGGAATCTTTTAAATTCCGGATTTGTTTGCCCTGTTGATCCTTCTGCAATATTTAGTGAAACTGAATCTGCAGCTCTTTTTATTTGAGAAGTTAAAATATATAGCTCTTCTTTAGGGAAATTTTTAGTTAATAAATGTATTTCAGATGATAAATCAACTG
The DNA here is from genome assembly GCA_000733385.1 of Paramecium biaurelia. Taxonomy (NCBI): domain Eukaryota; phylum Ciliophora; class Oligohymenophorea; order Peniculida; family Parameciidae; genus Paramecium; species Paramecium biaurelia. Next base: position 8,826 of record JPFL01000763.1, read on the forward strand.
ACTTTTGCCAAACTAATAATTTTTCAAATTTAAAAGCCATAGTTTTTTATTTAAATGTCTGAAGTCCAAAAAAAGTATGGAAGTACTAATATTTGAATGTATTTAACAATTTATTTAAGTTGAAAGGCAAAAATAATCACTTTTCATCTTCCTGTCTTACTGACTTCCCAACTTCCCGACTTCCCGACTTTATTCCTCGTCAATAAATCTTTTAACAATAGGTTGATAAGAATCTATTCTTCTATCTCTCAGGAAAGGCCAGTGTTTACGGAAATAATCAGTTTGAGATAAATCTAATTCAGTAACTACTACTTCTTCTTGGTCGTGAGATGCGAGATACAATAATTTCCCTTGAGCATTAGCAACGAAACTTCCTCCCCAGAATTTCATAGCGCCATCTTGCTCAAAACCAACTCGGTTTACAGAAACTACAGGAACTCCATTTGCAACAGCATGACTTCTTTGTATGGTTTGCCAAGCGTTGTATTGGTCTTGGTTGGTTTCTTCGTCTTGGTCTGTTGCCCAACCAATTGCAGTAGGGTAGAATAGGATATCAGCTCCCATTAATGCGGTAATTCTGGAAGCTTCAGGATACCATTGATCCCAACAAATTAAAACACCAATTTTAGCAAATTTGGTTTGAAAAACTTTGTATCCTAAATCTCCCGGCGTGAAATAGAATTTTTCATAAAAAGCAGGGTCATCTGGGATGTGCATTTTTCTGTATTTGCCCAAATAAGTTCCGTCTGCATCTAAAATTGCGGTAGTGTTGTGGTACAAACCTTGCGCTCTTTTTTCAAAAAGGGAAGCTATAATTACCACGCCTAATTCTTTGGCAACAACACTCAAAGCATCTGTGGAAGGGCCAGGGATGGCTTCTGCTAAATCAAAATTGTCATAATCTTCTACATCACAAAAATAAAGTGACGTGAAAAGTTCTTGTAAACAAACAATTTGAGCACCTTTTGCAGCAGCTTCTCTTACTTTTTCGATGGCTTTTTGCAGATTTTCGTTTTTATCTTTTACACAGGTCATTTGCACTGTGCCTACTTTTACTTTTGACATTTTTTTTGGAATTTTTAAATTTCTATTTTGATACAAATTCTATGCAAAAATATGATTTTTTTAATGCTTAATCAAATTGTGGTTTTTAGTCTTACAAATTACAAAAAAGCCTGCCCTAATTTTAGAACAGACTTCTCTTCATATCAAATTTTGAATAACAATTTCTAATAAGAATCTTCATGAACGGAAATTACGGCTCTTCCGCTCGGATCATTCATTTTTTTGAAAGCTTCGTCCCATTCCAAAGCAATTGGCGTAGAACAAGCTACTGATGGAACGGAAGGAACGGTTAAAGCAGCGGTTTCACTTGGGAAATGCTCCTCAAAAATAGTTCTGTATCTGTATTCTTCTTTGTTTTGAGGAGTATTTTGTGGAAAACGGAATTTTGCATTCGCCATCATTTCATCAGTCACTTCTTTTTCGGCAATTTCTTTTAAAGTGTCAATCCAGCTATAACCAACTCCGTCAGAAAACTGTTCTTTTTGTCTCCAAGCAATCGATTCTGGTAACAAATCTTCAAAAGCTTTTCTTAGAACCCATTTTTCAATTTTAGGTTCGTGAGCAGTAACCATTTTATCCGCAGGATTTACGGTCATGGCAATATCCATAAATTCTTTATCTAAGAAAGGAACTCTTCCTTCAATTCCCCAACTCATCAATGCTTTGTTGGCTCTCAAACAGTCGTATAAGTGTAATTTTCCTAGTTTTCTTACGGTTTCATCATGGAATTCTTTAGCATTGGGAGCTTTGTGAAAATATAAATATCCACCAAAAAGTTCATCGCTTCCTTCACCAGAAAGTACCATTTTAATTCCCATTGATTTAATCACTCTCGCCATTAAATACATCGGTGTAGAAGCACGAACTGTGGTGACATCATACGTTTCGAGGTGATAAATTACATCTTTTACTGCGTCTAAACCTTCTTGAACGGTAAAGTGGATTTCGTGGTGAACAGAACCAATATGTTCTGCTGCTTTTTGAGCGGCAGCTAAATCTGGAGAGCCTTCTAATCCTACTGCAAAACTGTGCAATCTAGGATACCAAGCTTCCTGTTCGTCTCCACTTTCAATACGTTTTTTTGCATATTTTGCAGCAACAGCAGAAATAATAGAAGAATCTAAACCTCCAGAAAGTAAAACTCCATAAGGAACGTCACTCATCATTTGTCTGTGTACTGCGTCTTCCAAACCTTTTCTAATGGCAGCAATGCTAGTTTCATTGTCTTTTACGTTTTCAAAATCTTCCCAATCTCTTTTGTACCATTGTTGCAATTCTTGACCGTCTTTGCTATAAACAAAATGCCCTGGTAAAAAAGTCTCAATTTTATTACAAACGCCTTCTAAAGCTTTCAGTTCAGAAGCTACATAATAGTTTCCGTGTTTGTCCCAACCTTGATAAAGCGGACAAATTCCCATGTGATCTCTTGCGATTAAATAAATATCATTTTCAATGTCATAAAGTGAGAATGCAAAAATCCCGTTAAGTTTTTCAATAAAATCTTTGCCATATTTTCTATAAAGTGCCAAGATAACTTCGCAATCAGACTGAGTAAGGAATTCATAATCAGGAAATTCTTTTCTGAGTTCTTGGTGGTTGTAGATTTCGCCATTTACAGCAAGAACTACTTTTCCGTCTTTGGTGAATAGAGGTTGTTTCCCAGAAGTTGGGTCTACAATTGCTAATCTTTCGTGAGAAAAAACTGTTTTTTCTGATTGGAAAATTCCGCTCCAATCTGGACCGCGGTGTCTAATTTTTTTAGACATTTCTAATATCTGAGGACGCAGAGCGTCTGTTTTTTGTTTCGCATCAAACAAGCATACAATTCCGCACATATCTTATATAAATATTTTAAAAGTTGATTAAATGTTTACGTTTCGTATGCAAAAATAGATTTAAAGTTTATAAATAAAAATAAAATATTAAAATTGATTAATAATTTTAATTAATTAATTTTATTTTAGAAATGTTTTAATTTAAACGCTTGTTTTGAAACAAGGATGCGAATTTTTTTAAGTTGGAAAAACAAAAAAAGCAACCTTACAAAAAGGTTGCTTTAAAAGTTATATTGTGAATTTATTTAAACTCTCTCAATCAGCGCCATATAAAATCCGTCAAAACCTGTACTTGGCATTACTTTTTCTTCTTTCACTAATTTAAAATCAGGATTGTTTTTCAAGAAATTTTCAACCTGTTCATTGTTTTCACTTGGCAAGATAGAACAAGTGGCGTAAACCATTTTTCCACCTTTTTTAATGATTTTAGAATAATCTTGAAGAATGGTTTCTTGCTCTTTTCTAATTCTATCGATAAAATCTTGGTCTATTTTCCATTTAGAATCTGGGTTTCTTTTTAAAACGCCTAAACCAGAACACGGCGCGTCTATCAAAAGTCTGTCTGCTTTTTCGTGAAGTCTTTTGATGACTTTATTATCTGTAATTTCTCTGGTTTCTATATTGTGAGCTCCCGCTCTTTTTGCTCTACGTTTAAGTTCGGCTAATTTCCAACCGTGAATATCCATAGCAATGATTTGACCTTTGTTTTCCATCAAAGCAGCAAGGTGAAGCGTTTTTCCGCCAGCTCCAGCACAAGCATCCACTACACGCATTCCGGGTTTTACGTCTAGAAATTCTCCAATTTTTTGGGAACCAGCATCTTGTACTTCAAAAAGACCATCTTTAAAAGCCGAAGTTAAGAACACATTTTTCTTTTCTTCCAACTGTACTGCATTTTCGAAGCCTGGAACTTGAAAACTTTCTACATTTTCGTGTTTTAGTTCTTCGATTAAGTGTTTTGTTGAGGTTTTCAAAGAATTAGCACGCAAAATTGTTGGCGCTTGTTCATTAAGCGCAATCATTTCTTTTTCCCAGTTTTCACCGAGTTCTTTTTCTAAAGTTTCTACCAACCAATCTGGAATAGAATGTTCAAAAGCTTTAGTAGGAACGGTTCCTTTCTTCAATTTGGTAATAATATCCGCAACTTTTATCCCTTGAAACTCTTCGAATTTTTTATATTCTGTTTCGCTCCAAAGCAAATAGGCCAAGATAAGTCTGTAAATGTTATTAGGTTTTGCGCCTTCTCCAATGTAATATTCTAGGCGTTTTTTCCAACGGATAATGTTGTAGAAAATTTCAGAAACTACCTTTCTGTCTTCGCTTCCCCATTTTTTATGAGCCTTCAAAAGTCTTTCTATAACTTTATCTGCGTATTTATTTTTTTCGAAAAAAGTTTCTTGTAGTGCATCGTGAATACCGATGAGTAGATTTCTGTGGATAAGTTGCATAGTTTCTAAATTGCTTTCGGCAGTCGGCTTTCCGCTTTCTGCTATTTCTTTGCAAAAATAAGGATAAAAAGCTAATTAACAATTATTGTATAACTTGTTGAAAATAATCTTTTCTTTCTGTTTTGATTGAATTTAGAATTGATTTCTGATTTATTTTTTAAAACAATAGAATCATTGTTTTTTTTAATACGAATTTTTTTAAAAGGAAAACTTTCTTCTCCACCACCACCACCAATGTTTGAATAAATAATAAAAGTTTCTTTTGGGTTAATAGTAGCA
>JPFL01000764.1:0-13353 GCA_000733385.1 Paramecium biaurelia
TAAATTGATTACAAATTTCTATTAATATTTTTCTTGTTATTAACACTTTTAAATTAATTTAAATCTATTCCGCTTCCTGCTTTTAAATTTTCATTGACAATTACAGGTAACTTTCCAGAAATTTTGGTTTTTCCTAAAACCGCTTTTGCAGAAGCTTTCATCGATAAATCATTGTTTTCATAACTTACCAAAACCGTAGAAATTTTAGAAATATCTACGTCTTTTAAAGCATAAGGCGAACCAAAAACATCTAAAATTACATTTTGTTTTTTGCTTAATTCTGCCAAAATATCTTTGCTTTCCTGTGAAATTTTATATGATTTGTAAGCCGTAGAATTGTCTTTGTGAAAACCAACAATCACTGTAGAATTTTCTGGAATTTGAGCAATTTCAGTTTTTGAAATCACTTTTACAGTAGTTCCTAAATTTAAATTTTCTGCAAAATTCTGAAACGGCGCTTCTTCCAAAGGAAGATAATAATAGGTTTCGCTACAACTTAAAGGCAAAAGATTTTTTTCGTCTTTCAACAAAGTTATTGCATTGGCGTATAATTTTTCTGAAAGTTCTGCGTGAGAAAGATTGTTTAAATCTTCGTTAATGTTTTCAGGATTTAAAGATTTTAAATTTTGAAGTCCTAATAAATATTTGGTTTTCAGAATTTTCTTTACACTTTCCGCGAGACGGTTTTCGGAGATTTCTCCTTTTTCTAAAGCTGATTTTATCAATGCTTTTCCGTTCGGAACGTCTTGTGAAAAAAGCATAATGTCATTTCCCGCTTTGAAAGCTCTCAAATCTAATTCACCTGCAGGGAATTTTTTCGCTACAGCATTCATATTCAAAGCATCGGTGATGATTAAACCTTCGTATTGATAGGTGTTTTTGAGTAAATTCGTAATCAATTCATAAGAAATAGAAGCAGGAATTCCCGATTGTTTTTCTAAAGTTGGAACATATAAATGCGCCACCATAACTCCGCCAATTTTTTTATTCAAAAGTGCTTTGAAAGGAGCTAATTCTACAGAATTGAGTCGCTCCAAATTGTGCGAAACCACTGGTAAATCTAAATGAGAATCGGTATCTGTATCGCCATGACCAGGGAAATGTTTCATAGAAGCGAGAACACCATTGTCTTGCAAACCTTGTGCATAAGCCAAACCTTTGGCAATCACATTATTGATGTCTGAACCGAAACTTCTGTTGCCAATAATAGGATTTGCAGGATTGGTATTAACATCTACAACAGGCGCAAAATCCCAATAAATACCCATTTTTTTACAATCTTCAGCAATCTTAGAAGTCATTTCATAAATGAGAGAATTGTCTTGAATGGCTCCTAAAGTCATAGCCCAAGGAAATTTATGCGCGGCTGGAAATCTTTGGAACAATCCCCATTCTCCATCAATGCCAATCATCATTTTTACTTTAGATTTCCCTTGAAATTCATTCAGTAATTGGATGTGTTTTTCAGCGTTGTCTTGCATGAGAATCAATCCACCGATTTTTTCTTTTTCTACGAGATTTCTAATTTTCTGAATTTCTTCTTCTCCACGATTATTGTACAAAGCTACAATGTATAATTGCCCTATTTTTTCGTCTAAAGACAATTGTTGATACAGAGAGTCAGCATATTTTTCGGCTTTTTGCTCTAAATTTTTTGGAGCATTTTTGGGAAAATATTGTGCCGAAAGATTGGCGAAAATTAAAATGAATAAATAAGTGAATATATTTTTGATGAATTTCATAAATACAATGTTATTCAACAAAAATAATTAAATAAAAATTATTTTTTGATAATAATGAATGGATAATAACTATAATGTTCTTTTCCTTGATGAAAAGAACCAAAAATCAAGACTTCACTTTCTGCGGCTAAAATTAAAAACAAAATTCTAAAATCCCTGAAACTCGAGCCAAAACTTTTTCCAACGCTTTCTCAAACAGCAGGAATTTCTTTACGAATTTCATTTTCAATTTTTTTACGCCTACGAAACTGATGTCAAAATAAAAAATCTTTGATTTTTATTAAAATATAATGTTTAAAACTTTGTTTTAAATCATCGATGATTTCGTTTCAAAAATTCTACCATTTTGGGAATGGAATTTTGTGGAAATTCGTGTCCTGCATTTCGGTCTTCTATGATAATTTCTTTGTTTTCAGAAGTTTCATAAGAAGTAATTTCGCCATTTGTTTGAGCAGTGCTTTCATTGGCTTCAAAGAATTTTAGATATTGCTTGGAAGAAAATTTTTGAATTTTATAAGGCACGATTTTATCATTTTTTCCAAAACTGATCCAAACGGATTTTTGTGGTGCAGATTTTAGCCAAATTCCACCGGGACCAGCAACAGTAACGAATGCAGCAAATTTTTCTGGTCGTATTTTCCATAAAACATTTACAAATCTAGAACCATTAGAATGACCAACTGCGTAAATTCTATCGAAATCAAGGTTGTAATTTTTAGAAATTTGAGAAAAAACTTCATCAAAAAACTTTACATCTCGGTTTTGTAATTCGTCTGGATTCATTTGCCAACCGTTATATTTTCCTTCTTTGTCTACAATAGAATTGGTAACTCCGGGAATTCCTTGCATATAAATGACTAACGCTTCGGGGAAATTTTGATGAAAATTAAGATTTCTACTGGCGTGTTTCGCATTTCCACCATGACCGTGAAAAACAAAAACCACTGGAATTTTTTCTGAATTTATTTTGGGCTCAAAAAAAAGTGCTTTTCTTTCTACGCCATTAATTTGATAAAATTTTTCAGTTTGAGCGAATAGTTTTATGCTGAAAATCAACAAGAAAGCTAAAATTATGTTTTTCATTTTAAAAGCTTTGATTCTTTGATGAAAATTAAACAATAAAGTTAAAAATTTATTTTGGCACGCAACTTGGAATGTAAAAACCATTAACCAACAAATAATTACTGATATGAAAAAATATTTTACTTTAATGGTTCTTGCGATTTTCGGAGGATTATTGATGATGAGCTGCGAAATTAATGAAGTAGTAGATAGAGATATTCAAGATAATGATACGTATCCTATGATGAAGGATGTAACGGGAACTTTTAGTTCTACTAATAATTATGCTTTGGATCAAGCGATTGATATTCCTTCTTCTGATGTAGTTTTGGTGTATAGAAATATCAATTCTAACAGCTCAGCAAGTGCAATTTGGCAACTTTTGCCTAAAACTTTTTACTTGAGCGATAACAGAGAATTAGATTACAACTTTATTTTTGATACAAAAAGAGTTCAAGTAAGAACAGAAGCTAATTTTGACCAATCTACCATGACAAGTACAGAAAGAGCGACTTATCTCAACAATCAAACGTTTAGAATTGTACTGGTTCCAGCTTCTAGAGCGAATAGAACTGCCTCACAAGTAAATTACGAGGATTATAATGCGGTAGTGAAATATTTTAACTTAAAAGAACCAAAATAATCACTAAATCATTCAAAACCATCCATATATTAATTTTTCACAAAAAAGAAATCCTAGCAAAATGAATTGTTGGGATTTTTTGTTGGGTAATAAAAATCAGATTTTTTTCCCATAAAAAGTTCTTACCTTTGTTGTCCTTTTAAAATTAAAATTATGAGTGTTCACATCAGTGCCAAAAAAGGCGAAATTGCAAAAACGGTATTACAGCCAGGAGATCCTTTAAGAGCTAAATACATCGCAGATAATTTTCTAGAAGATGTAAGATTGGTAAGCAAGACCAGAAATATTTTTTATTTTACAGGTTTGTATAAAGGAAAAGAAATTTCTGTAGGAGCAAGTGGAATGGGAGTGCCAAGTATTGGGATTTATTCTTATGAATTGTTTACAGAATATGATGTAGATACAATTATCAGAATTGGGACTTGTGGTGGTTATACTACAGATCTTAATGTTTTTGACCTGATCAATGTAGATGGAGCAGCAAGTGAATCTACTTATGCTAAATTTGCTTGGGAAATGGATGAAGAAATCATGTATCACCAAGGAAAAGCCTTTGATGTAATTAATGAAACGGCTAAAGAATTAGCTCTTGAAACTAAAGCGGCAAATATTCACACCAGTGATGTTTTCTACAGAAAAACACCAGGAATTCCTGCCATTGCAGAGAAATATAATTGTCCAGCAGTAGAAATGGAAGCTTTCGCACTTTTTGCTAATGCAAAACATTTAGGGAAAAATGCAGCAACGATTTTGACAGTTTCAGATATTATTCCAACAGGTGAAGAAATTTCTGCTGACCAAAGAGAAACTGCTCTTAGAACCATGATGACTCTGGCTCTAGAAAGTGGAATTAAACTTTAAATAATTTCAAATAGATACTAAAAAAACGCTTCGAAATTCTCGAAGCGTTTTTTATTATTCTGTTTCGTCATCTAGAAGATGCCCGAAATATTCTTTTTTAGTTTTCAGATATTCTTTGCTGTTTTCATTAGCCTCCATCTGAAGTGGAATTCTTTTGTTGAGATGAATTTCGCTGTTTTCTACGAATTTAATTTTATCAGGATTATTCGTCAAAAGATTGATTTCTTTTACGTCTAATAATTTTAAAATTTCAATCGCAACATTAAAATCTCTATCATCTGCAGGAAGACCTAATTGAAGATTCGCTTGAACGGTATCTAATCCTTTTTCTTGTAATGCGTAAGCTTTGAGCTTATTGATAATGCCAATGTTTCTACCTTCTTGGCGAAGATAAACGATGATGCCTCCGTTTTCTTGAATAAATTTCATGGCTGCATCTAACTGCTGACCGCATTCACATTTTTTAGAATGGAAAACTTCTCCAGTAATGCATTCTGAATGAAAACGAACATTAATAGGTTTAGAAAAATCTGTATTTTCTGCCACCAAAGCGATATGAGGCATCCAGTCTTTTTCGCTATCAGAAAAAGCCATTACTCTAAAGTTTCCAAAATCGGTAGGAACTAATGATTCTGCCTGTAATGTTATCATCTAATTTTTTATGTAAAGATAAGATTTACTTAGATTCTGTACTATCGAAAGAATCTATAAGACTAATGTTTGTTTTGATTTTAGCCAAATATCTATTCAGTAATTCTAAATCGTCTTTCGGAAGACTCGTTTTCAGTGTCTGAATTGTTTTATAAGAATTGGAGTAGTTGTTGTAAGCCTTAGTTTGTTCCGCTTTGTTATTCTGTTTGATAGAATAAATGTAATCAGAAATATGCAGTTTCATTTTATAAATTTCTGCATTGAGTTTTTGATTTTTAAAAACTGGAAATTCTGTAAGCGTATTAGTGATTTCTGAGAGATAACTTACTCTTTCCATAGATTTATACGTCTGTTCAGAAAAACTAGTTTGGGTAGAATAACTCGAAAAACTATTAGACAAAGGAGATAAATTTACTTTTTCTACCGAGCACGAAGTCAATAGAAGCAAGGCGAAAAGTAAATTTATTGTATTTCTCATTTTTATGAATTAGATTTTTGATAAAGGATAGGGTTAAGACTTTCGTCATTATACATTTTCATTTGTTTGTATACCTTCATCTTAACATCGCCGTTTTCTATATCTAAAAGTAATTGATCAATCGCTTGGCTTAAATCTTCTTTCTGCTCTAGAAGTACATTGAGTTTTTCTGTACATTTTGCTCTATGTTCTTCTGTAGCAGATTCTCTAGTAGCTTCTTGGTTCATGTGGTACACTTTCAGAACGAGAATTGAAAATCTATCAATTGCCCAAGCTACCGTTTCTGTATTGATTTTAGCGTCTGATTTAGGCGTAATATTTTGATATTTTTGAAAAAAATAACTGTCAATATATTCCACCAAATCAGTTCTTTTTTGGTTAGAAGCATCAATTGTTCTTTTCAATTGTAGTGCTTCTACCGGATCAATATTTTCGTCTCTAATGATATCTTCTAAATGCCATTGTACGGTATCTATCCAATTCTTAGTATACAAAAGATGTTCCAAACTGCCATTTTCGAATGGATTATTGATGGGAAAGTCTACGTTATCATGTAAATGATAATCTTCAACAGATTTGTTGAAGATATTCCATGCGTGTTCGGTAAAAGACATGTTAAGAAGGATTTTGAGATTTATCTTCTGGTTTTTTTTCGTCTTCTTTTACAGCGTCTTTAAATTCTTTAATTCCGCTACCAACTCCTCTCATTAATTCAGGGATTTTTTTACCTCCGAAAAGTAATAAAAGTACTACAGCAACAATTAGCATATGTTGCCAAGAAAGTGATAGTATAATAATTGGTGAAATCATTTTTGAAAATTTTTACAAAGGTAAGGATTTTTTAATACGAAACCCAATCTAATGGATTAACTGGATTGGCTCCATTCCAAATTTGAAAATCGAGGGCAAAATTCCCATCAAAATCAGTTCCGATACTTCCAATGGTGGTTCCTGCAGAGACTTGTTGGTTTTTGGCAACGTTTACATTATCCAAGTTTCCATAGATACTGAAGTAGTCTCCATGTTTAACCAGTACTGTTTTTGCGCCTCCACTTACCAAAATGTTGCTCACAACACCTGGGAATACGCATCTTGCTTTCGTTCCGTTTGGAACTACCACTTTTATTCCGTTATTTTCAATAGTAATTCCTTTGAAAACTGGGTGCGGTTGTCTGCCAAATCTTTCGGTAACCTGTCCAGAAGGAACAGGGAAAGACATTTTTCCTTTATTTGCTGCGAAGTTGCTTCCTGCGGTAATTGCTCCCACTCCGAAGTCTTTCATTTTTTTCTCTTCTACAGCTGCTTTTTCTTTATCTGTTTTATCTGCTAATGCTTTTGATGCATTTCTAGCTTCATCAGCTTTTGCTTTAGCGGCATTTGCTTTTTCTTCAGACTCTTTTTTCTCTTTTTCTGCTTTAGCTATTTTTTCTGCATCATTTTTTTCTTTGGCAACTCTTTCTGCTTCTGCTTTTTCACGGGCTAGTTTTGTAGCTTTTCTTTCTTCTTCTTCCGCTTTTTTCTTCGCAAGAGCAAGAGCATCAGCTTTCGCTTTATTTTCAGCGTCTATTTTTGCTTTTTCTTTTTCTGCTGCAATTTTTGCTAGTCTTATTCTTTCTGTTTCTGCTTTTTTATCTGCTTCAGCTTTAGCTTTGGCCGCTTTTATCTCTTCATTGATGAGATTTCTGATGGCATTTTCTACCTTTTTATTTTCGGCTTGCTTGGTTCTAAGTTCTGCAACCAGTTTTGCCTCGTTTTTCTTAAATTCTTCTAGAAGTACTTCTTTTTGTTTTCTTTCTACTTGAATTACAGCGAGTTCTTGTTTTTGTTTGTTAAGAAGGTTTTCTTTTTCTTTTACAGATTTTTGCTTTAAACCGATGGATTTTTTGATTTGAGTAGCTTTTTGATTAATCTCAGCTGCTTTTTTATCTTGATATTCTCCGTATTGCTTGATGTATTGAACTCTTCTCAATGCTTCTCCTAAATCTCTAGAAGAAAGAATGAAAGTAACTTTGTTTTGAACACCTTTGTTCTTATATGCTTTTACAAGAATATCAGCATATTCTTTACGAAGAACTTTCAGTTCACGGTTAAATTTATTGATTTCTAACTGACGGAGATAGATGTCATCTTCTATGAATCTTTTTTCTTTCTGAGTGTTATTATAAACTTTTTCTCGGAGCGCAATTTTTTTATTGACATCATTAAGGTAAGCAAGAGATAATTTTGCTTCTCCTCTCGCTTTTGCAAGAGTAGCATTAATGGCAGCAATTTGTTTTTTTAGCTCTGAATTTTGTTTTTGCAGTTGTTCTTTTCTTCCTTGTTGAGAAAAGAAAATGCTAAAGGCTAGTAATCCTAATAATAAACTCAGTTTCTTATGCATCATTTAATTTCTGTCTTTGTATAATTAGTAGGAATGGAAAAAGGAGTTTCCATCTTCAAAAATTCAAATTTCGTATTTTCTATTAAAATTTGGTCTGTTTTCTGTGCTTTTATAATTATTTTAACACTTTTTGGGAGTTTTTGTGAACCGAAAATTTCATAATCATTATAGCTTACTTCTAGGCTATTGTTGTTCTTTATGTCTTGTAAAAATACCTTTTTCAAAGCCAATTCAGGAGAATATTCTAGTGAAGTTTTGTACTCACTGGTTTTACCATTTACGGTGATAATTTGGTTTTTAGCAGAATTCAGCAAATAACCGTTTTCATTTTGTGAAAATGTATAATCTTTTTCGTTTACTGGAATAAAAGTTTTACCGAGAAGTAAATTTTGTAAAGCGCTGTAATCTATGAAATTAACTTTCAAAAGATTATTGATGTAGTCAAAATTAGAATCAATATACGTCTTATTTATCTTTTCGTAGGCTTTGATTCCAGCAGGTGTAATATTGGCTCTTGCTTGAGACATAAAAAGGAATGAAAAATTTGCCCAAATTTTTTGGTCATTTTCTATATAAAATGTTCCATCAATAGTTGGGATAAATCTGACTGTCTCTGCATTGACTTTGCTGGTGATTTTTAAACTCTCAAAAGCATCTTTTTTAGTAATTGTTTCGAAAAAAGCTTTATTAGAACTTACATTTTCTGCAGGAACTGGAGTTTGTTCTACGGTTTTTCTAGCTTTACAAGATAATAAAGCTAATGATGAAATAAGGATAAGTATATAATTTTTCATATTCTATGATTGTAAATGTTACTTGTGGAAGAACATTACAATTTTAACGCCAAACCACACAATATGTTTTGTGTGGTTTGGTTAATTTATTGATTTATAGTGTATTAATCATTTCCTTTTGATAAAAAATCTAGCACCGAATAATCTCCTAAAGAAATTTCTCTAGAAACGCCAAAGTATTGTGCGTTACTACCAATCATAGAGTTGCTTAAATTACCATGATTGATGACCGTTTTCTCTTGAATCAAAGAATTTTCGATATTAGAATTTTCTACACAAGTTCCGTTTCCTAAAGAAACATAAGGCCCGATTTTAGAATTTTTAATTTTTACATTTTCCCCGATAAAACATGGCGGAATGATAAGACTGTTTTCTATTTCTGCTGATGCTGGGAAATTTGCAAATGTTTCTTTTTCGTATTGAAGGATTTTACCATTGGTTTCTACGGTAGCATTTTTATTTCCACAATCCATCCAATCATCTACTTTCCCTAGAGAGAATTTAGCTCCTTTTTGACGAAGATTTTCAAGAGCGGTAGTTAACTGATATTCACCACCTTGTTTTATATCATTCTCCATGATATAATTAATTTCATTCATTAGATTCTCTGCAGATTTGAAATAATAAATTCCAATAATTGCTAAATCTGAAACGAAAGTTTGTGGTTTTTCTACAAAATCTGTGATGAAACCATAATCGTCTAGTTTAACTACTCCAAAAGCAGATGGATCAGCTACTTTTTTTACCCAAATTACCCCATCAGAATTGGTGTCTAATTTAAAATCAGCACGGAAAAGGGTATCAGCAAATGCTACTACCACGTCTCCTTGCATTGATTGTTCAGCACATTTTATAGCGTGAGCTGTTCCTAGAGGTTCGTCTTGCGTATAAACGCTTCCTTTTGCTCCTAGTTTTTCTGCAATTTCTATCAAAGATTGTTCTACTTCTGGCCCGAAATCTCCTATGATAAATGCTATTTCATCTATATTTTCGCCAGCTACTTTTGCGATATCTTCTACTAATCTTTGTACAATTGGTTTTCCTGCAATAGGAATTAATGGTTTAGGAACGGTAAGTGTATGTGGTCTTAATCTAGAACCACGTCCTGCCATTGGAACTATAATTTTCATAGTTTAATTTGGTTTAAAATTATTTGTGTTTTTAATTGTTATTTTTTTGCGACTCCTGAACTGCCAAAACCACCTACTCCGCGTTCTGTTTCTTCTAAAGTGTCTACTTCTTCCCAAGTTGCGGTTTCGTGTTTAGCAATCACCATTTGAGCGATTCTATCGCCGTCATTGATGGTAAATTCTTCGGCCGATAAATTTACTAAAATTACTCCAATTTCTCCACGATAATCAGCGTCTATTGTTCCTGGAGTATTCAGAACCGTAATTCCGTTTTTTAGAGCAAGGCCACTTCTAGGTCTTACTTGTGCTTCGTAACCTTCTGATAATGAAATGAATAATCCTGTGCTGATTAATCTTCTCTCTAAAGATTTCAGCGTGATGGGTTCAGAAATATTAGCATATAAATCCATTCCTGCAGAAAGTACAGTTTGGTATTTTGGTAAAGCGTGTTTTGACTTGTTGATTACTTTTATGGTCATCTTTTTAAAATTCTTTTGATAATAGCTTGTTCCTTAAAGGCAACAAAACCGATGAATAATGCTAAAAATAAGTTTCCTACGATATAATTGGTTCTAAAATAGTAAAACGAAATCATAGAAAGTGAAACCGAAATGACGAGATAAAGGATTACTTTTCCCGTGTTATATGGAATCGGATATTTTATTCTTCCCCAAATGTAGGAAATTACCATCATACTCGTAAACGTTACTAATGCAGCAGTTGCACTTGCCCAATATCCATATTTTGGAATAAAAAGTACGTTAATGAGCACTGTAATTGCTGCTCCGATGATAGAAATATATAAACCTACTCTGGTCTGGTCTGAAAGTTTGTACCAAATAGAAAGATTAAGGTAAATGCCTAAAAATAAAGCACCTAACATCACCATCGGAATGATTTCTATTCCTTCATAATAAAGCGGATTTCTCAAATATTTTTCAGAAATCCATTGAAGATTTACCATCAATCCCATGTAAATCAAGCAATTACAAATTACAAAAACGTCCATTAAAACCGCATAGGTTTTGTGATTGTTTTTGTCTTTGAAACTGCTGAAAAAATAAGGCTCAATTCCTAATTGATAAGCTTGTCTGAAAACCGTAATAAAAGTGGCGATTTTGTAAACAGCGCCATAAACTCCAATCTGATGGCGCGCTTCTTTATCGGGAAGTAAATATTTAAGAAATTGTCTGTCAAGCGTTTGGTTTACAATTCCAGCCAAACCTGCAATCATTACTGGCCAAGAATAATTCATAATTCTTTTCCAAAGTTGAAAATCAAATTTTTTGATGCTGAAATTCACAAATTCTTTGCCTACAATGGCTAAAGTTACAATACTTTGAACCAAATTGGCAATAAAAACGTAACCTACCCCAATTTTTGGATTGTATTTTAACCCAAGAATTCCCTCTGGAAATTTAGGCAGCCATTTGATGAAAAATACCACTAAAAAAAAGTAAACCAATGAACCGATTACTTTAGAAAGCATATATTGAATAGGTCTTCCTTCTAATCTTAAAACTGCTGAAGGAATAGTAGAAAACGCATCAAAAGATAAAATAAATAAGAAAATGACCAAAAAATTCACTTGGTCTGGCGTTTCAAAAGCATTCGCTAATTCTTGCCTGAAAACATAACCTAGAATCAAATAAATGAAACCTACAGAAAGAATGCTAAGTGCAGTAGTAGAAATTAAGGTTTTTTTGTCAATATCATCTTCTTGCGCAAAACGAAAGAAGGAAGTTTCCATTCCGTGCGTTAAAAAAACCGTAATAACTCCAGCAATAGAGTACCAATCTACAAATGGTGAAGATGCAGCTGGCCCAAATGCTCGTGTAACGATAGGAGCAATAAGAAAAGGAAAAATCCTTACTAATACTGAACTTAAGCCATAAATGGCGGTTTGTCCGAATAGTTTTTTATACAATTTTATAACGTTTTTAGAATGCAAAAGTAAAGATAAGATTTGAGATTTAATATTTTGGATTTTACAATTTTTAGAAATCAATTTATTGAAGTGTTAATTGGGTATTAAAAACCTAAATTTCTTTGGCTTTCCTTAAAAGTTAAATTAAATTTGTAAAAATCTAAAAGTAAAATGAAAACCCTAATCAAAAACGCACAAATCGTAAATGAAGGAAAGATTTTTAAAGCTGATGTATTGATTGAAAATGATTTGATAGCAAAAATTTCCTCAACTATTTCCGAAGAAAATGTAGATAAAATTATTGACGCCGAAAATTCTTTTCTTATTCCAGGTGTGATAGATGACCAAGTGCATTTTCGTGAACCAGGATTAACGCACAAAGGCGATATAGAAAGCGAATCAAAAGCCGCAATTGCAGGCGGAGTTACCAGTTTTATAGAACAACCGAACACCGTTCCCAATGCGGTAACGCAAGAACTTTTAGAAGAAAAATACAAAATTGCTTCGGAGAAATCTTACGCCAATTATTCTTTTTCGATGGGCGGAACCAATGATAATTTAGAAGAAGTTCTGAAAACAAATCCAAGAAATGTAGCGGCCATTAAACTTTTTTTAGGTTCTTCTACAGGGAATATGTTGGTAGATAAGCCCGAAATTTTGGAAGAAATCTTCTCTCAAGTAAAAATGCCGATTTGTGTGCATTGTGAAGACGAAGCGACCATCAGAAAAAATACAGAAATCTATAAAGAACAATACGGAGAAGATATTCCTGTGAAATTTCATCACTTAATTAGAAGCGAAGAAGCGTGTTATCTTTCAAGTTCAAAAGCAATAGAACTCGCCAAAAAAACTGGCGCGAGATTGCATGTTTATCATCTTTCTACTGCTAAAGAAATGGAACTTTTCCGAAATGATATTCCGTTACAAGATAAAAAAATCACTGCGGAAGTTTGCGTTCACCACCTTCATTTCACCAACGAAGATTATGAAACCAAAGGTTCTCTTATCAAATGGAATCCTGCAGTAAAAACTGAAACGGATAAAAATGGACTTTGGGAAGCACTTTTAGATGATAGAATAGATGTGATTGCAACCGATCATGCTCCGCATACTTTGCAAGAAAAATCTAACAAATATTTAAGCTGTCCTTCTGGTGCACCTTTGGTTCAATATTCTTTACCAGTTATGTTTGAATATTTCAAAAAAAGCAAGATTTCTTTAGAAAAAGTAGTTGAAAAAATGTGTCACAATCCTGCTATTTTATTCGAAATTGAAAAAAGAGGTTTTGTGAAAGAAGGGTACAAAGCAGATTTAGTTCTCATTAATCCAAATGCAGAAATTACAGTCTCTAAAGAAAATATCCTCTCAAAATGTGGTTGGAGTCCACTAGAAAACGAAACTTTTTATTCAGAAATCACGCATACTTTCGTCAATGGTTTTCTTGCTTATGAAAATGGTAAAGTTTCTCCTAAAAAACACGGAGAAAGATTGCTTTTTGAAAGATAAAATTCTTCTTTTTCAAAAAATCTGAATATTTAAGAAACATTTTTGCATTTTTTGCGTCTAATAGAAAAAAATTAATTCAATATGATTAGAAAGCTTACTTTGGCATTTGCTGCAGTATTAGTTTCTGTAGTTGCTTTTGCCCAAAACCAGTTTCAGTGGAAAGAAGCTTCGAGTGGCGG
>JPFL01000765.1:0-13139 GCA_000733385.1 Paramecium biaurelia
ATATAAAACTGAAATATTTTAGAAAATCTGTAAAATATTCTGTTATTTTTCGGAAAATAAGTTTCATGATTAGTATTTAGTTTCAATTTTTTATCATCCAACATCATTACATCTCTGCATCATTAGAAACTCCGTAAAATTTTGGCATTTGCCAATGATATTTTACAGCAAGAGTTCTAATGCTTACAATAAGAAGAATGGTTAAGATTTGATTAATTTCTTCTGATAAGCCACTGAAATTTCTCAGAAGGATGTAGGCTATTCCACCTGCAATTGCTGCAGTAGCATAAATTTCTTTTCTGAAAATCAAAGGAATTCTGTTCAGTAAAATATCTCTAATGATTCCACCAAAACAACCAGTAATCGTGCCTAAAACGACTCCAATAACGGGATGTAAGTCTGCGTTTAGTCCTTTTTGAACCCCAATAATTGTAAAAAGTCCCAATCCAAGACTGTCAAAAATGAATAGCGTTACCTGAAATTTTCTCTCAATTAATTTGAATATCATCGTAAAAATAGCAGTGAAAAAAATCAAACTCACAGCCAATAAATCGTGCATCCAAAAAACAGGGACATCTAATAATAGGTCTCTTACGGTTCCACCACCTACAGAAGTAACAAATGCAATGATGAGAACGCCAAAAGGATCAAAACGCTTTTGCATAGCCGCAAAACTTCCCGACATCGCAAAAGATATCGTACCAAGGACTTCTATTAAAAAGGTAAAATCTGGAAGCATGGGTAGAAAAAGTTAAAAAAACGAGTGAAAATTAAAAAATTCTAAACTCTCACTGCATCAGGAACAAATAATTGATATTCTCCTTTGTTTGAAATAATTTCTCTTACAATGCTGCTGCTGATGAATGATTTACCAGAAGAGGTAAGCAAGAAAACGGTTTCTAATTTTCTTCTCGCCAAAGTTCTGTTAGTATGAGCAATCGCTTTTTCAAATTCAAAATCGGCAGGATTTCTGAGACCTCTCAGAATAAATTGAGCTTCTTTTTTGATGCAATAATCGATGGTTAATCCTTCAAAATAATCTACTTCTACATTGGGGAAATGCGCTACAGATTTTTGAATAAATTCCATGCGTTTTTCTAGCGGAAACATATATTTTTTCTGAGAATTCTGTCCGATAGCGATGATGAGTTTATCAAACAGAGGAACAGCTCTTTCAATAATGTCAAGATGTCCTAAAGTAATCGGGTCAAAAGATCCTGGAAATACAGCGATTTTCATAGAAATTCTAGATTTTAGATTTTAGATTTTAAATTTTTTGGAAACATCATTTAAAATCTAAACTTTATCATTTAATAATTATTTAGCTAATGCTTTTTCTACTTCGTTTCCACAAAGGTCTTTGATGGAAATTCCGTAAATTTTTGCTTGTTGAGGTAAGATTGAAGCTGGTGAAAATCCAGGATTGGTATTCATTTCTAGCATGTAAGGTGTTCCATCCATAATGATGTATTCACTTCTAGAAAAACCGCTCATTCCCAAAGATTCATAGGCATGTTTTGCGATTTTTTCTACTTTGTATCTGGTTTCTTCGTCTAATCTAGCGGGTGTAATTTCTTCGGAAGCACCTTCATATTTCGCTTCGTAATCGAAAAATTCTTTGTGCGGAACAATTTCTGTAATTCCCAAAACAATGGTTTCTCCTTTGTAATCGATAACACCTACAGAAACTTCCATTCCGTTTAAGAAAGATTCTATTAAAATTTCATCATCTTCTTTGAAGGCAAATTCTATCGCTGCCGCCAATTCAGATTTGGCTTTAACTTTAGAAATTCCGAGTGAAGAGCCACTTTGATTGGGTTTTACAAATAAAGGTAGACCTAATTCTTCTAGAATTTTATCTTCATTAATATTTTCTCCTTTTCTCAGGTAAAAACTTTTTGCAGAAGGAATTCCGTATTTTGCTAAAACGGCGAGTGTATCTTTTTTGTTGAAAGTAAGAGCGCTTTTGTAGAAATCACAGCCTGTATATTTTTGACCAATAGCGTTCCAATAGCCTTGTAATTCACCATTTTCGCCAGGAGCACCGTGAATAATGTTGAAACAAACGTCAAAATTTAAAATTGCTCCGTCTGAAAGCGTTACCGAAAAATCTCCTTTGTTAATGGGAAGTTTTTCTTCATTTTCGTTTAAAAAGTACCATTCTTCTTTTAGAACTACTACTTTATAAACATTATATAAATCTCTGTCTAGAGAGTCATAAATCAATTGGCCGCTTTTCAGAGAAACCTTGTATTCATCAGAGAAGCCACCCATTACTACGGCTACATTTTTCTTGCTCATACTTTTTAAAAAACTAATAAACGCAAATGTAATTATTTTTCAACTTAAATATTTCATAATTTTATATTTATATTTGCGTTTATATTTCGAATAAATAAAAAATTTATGCTTCGATCTTTTTTCCACTGGAAAGTTTTTGTAAACTTAATAGTAGCACTTGTAATTTTTGTAGGAGTAGTTTGGCTTACCTTTCGATGGCTAGAATTTCACACCAATCATGGTGAAGAAATTCAAGTTCCGAATGTTGTCAATATGAAGGTACAACAAGCAATAGAGGTTTTAGATGACCAAGGCTTAGAATATGAAGTAGATAGTTTTAAATACGATCCAAAATTTAAGCCATTGCAAGTTCTTAAAATCTATCCAAATCCAGGTTCTAGAGTGAAAAATGGTAGAGCCATTCTTTTAAAAGTTAATCCTAAAACTTATGCGCCAGTTGCGGTTCCTGATGTTTTGGATAGATATAAGTATTTGGCTTTCAGAAAGTTTGACTTATTAGGTTTGAAAGTAGGAGATACTATTTATGAGCCTAATATTCAGAAAGATGCGGTCATTAGAATGATGTTTAATGGCAGAGTAATCAAACCGGGAGAAAAAGTGCCGATGTATTCTACGCTTGATTTAGTGATTGGTTCTGGACCGATGAGAAACGTGGTGATTCCTAATTTGGTAGGAAGAACTGTGGCAGAAGCTAAAGCAATAATTACCCAAAACTATTTTGAATTAGGGATTGTAGACCATGAAGATGGATTAAGTGATGATTCTGACATTATTTACTATCAAGATCCTGCAAGTGGTTCTGTAAGAGATCAAGGAATGCAAATAGATTTGTGGGCAAGTAAAAAAACACCTGCCGAAATGCAGTCTAAAATCCAAAAACTGAATAGTGTTTATAGAACTACAGATATTAATACCATGCCGGAATCTTCTGACAATGAGTTTATCCCAGTTCCAAGTGAAGAACCAGTAAATACTACACCAAAACCACCGGTAGAAAAACCTAAAACCACTACCAATACAAATAATACAAAACCTACAGAAACAAAACCAGCAGAAGAAAAACCTGCTAAAAAGGTAATTGTAGAGTAGTTTTTTAGAAATTAAAATAATTTATAGAACTTTGCCGAAAATTTTTTGGCAAAGTTTTTTTGAATAATATGAGCGAAAAAGAAGATTTTTTAGAAGAAGATTTATTGTTAGAAGACGAAAATTCTAATGACGAAGAAAACTCAGGGTTGTTTGAACATCTCAATATTACTGTTGATAAAAAGCAAGAACCTTTGAGAATAGATAAATTTCTTTTGATTTATCGCCAAAATTCTTCTAGAAATAAAATTTCGCAAACGTGTAGAGCCGGAAACGTCATCGTAAATGGTAACCCTGTAAAACAAAATTATCGTGTAAAGCCGGGAGATGAAATTTCGGTTTTATTAACGCATCCTCCGCGTGAAAATGTTATCATTCCAGAAGATATTCCATTTAAAATTGTCTATGAAGATGAAGATGTTTTGGTGGTAGACAAAGAACCGGGAATGGTAGTGCATCCAGGTTTTGGGAATTGGCAAGGAACATTGGTGAATGCAGTTGCGTTTCATTTTCAGAAAAATGGATTTACTTCAGATTTAGATAGAGTAGGCTTGGTTCATAGAATTGATAAAGACACTTCTGGATTGATTGTTTTAGCCAAAAATGAGTATGCATTGAGCTTTTTGGCCAAGCAATTTTTTGACCGAAAAACCAAACGTTTATATTGGGCTTTTGTTTGGGGAAATTTAGAAAATGACGAAGGCACAATCAGAGGACACATCGGAAGACATCCGAAAAACCGAATGCAAATGGCAGTTTATGAAGATGGAAGCCAAGGAAAACATGCGGTAACACATTATAAAGTTTTAGAAAGATTCAAATACATGACTTGGGTGGAATGTAAACTAGAAACGGGAAGAACTCACCAAATTAGAGCGCATTTTAAACATATTGGTCATACGCTTTTTAACGACGAAAGATATGAAGGTCATCAAATTTTGCGTGGGGTAAACTTACCAAAATACAAGCAATTTGTAAAAAATGTCTTCGAAGTTTTACCTAGACATGCTTTACACGCTCATACTTTAGGTTTCATTCATCCTACTACAAAAAAAGAAATGTATTTCGAATCACCAATGCCAAAAGATATGCAAGATGCGGTAGAAAAATGGAGAAATTACTTGCAAAATGCTTAAAATTGTGGTACTATAAAACAATTTTACTTAAATTTGACGTTTAGAAATTCACGACCATGAAAAAAATATTATTCACATTTTTTGCTGCTTTTTCAGGATTGAACTATGCTCAAGAAACAATTCCTATGTATCAGCAATATTTATTTGATAGTGAATTTCTCTTTAATCCTGCACATATTGGTAAAACAGATGATGTAAATTTGGTTGCCAATTATCAAAAACAATTTTCAAAATTTGATGAATCTCCCAATGTGCAATCGGTAGGAATTCATGCTAATGCTTTTGATAGAGTAGGAATAGGCGCTTATTTTTTTCATGACCAAAACGGACCAATTTCTGCAAACGGAATTGCAATTGGCGCTTCTTACTTTGTTCCACTCAGTGATGAAGATGGCAGGAAAGACCAATTTTCTTTCGGAACTTCAGTAAATTTTTACAATCAGAACTTTGATGTTTCTAAAGTGAATGCACAAGATCCAAACGATCCTTTGCTTTACGAAAATAACAATAGTATTTTCATTGCTTATGCTAACTTAGGATTACAAGCTACTTATAGCAGAGCTTTTGCGGGAATTTCTGTTGCAGATATTCCATTGAGTAACAATACACCAGTGGTAAATGGTATAGAACCGTCGCCAACCAGATTTTACCTTAATGCAGGATATGACTGGGAAATTACCGAAGGTTTTTCGGTAGAACCTTCTGTGATGATGAATTTGAATACCAATTCATCTAGAATGTTTGACATCAATGTTTTGATGAAATTGTATGGTGAAAGTGACTATTTTGCTGCGGGAATCAATTACAGAACTGCAAAAAGTGCTGTGGGAAGCC
Source organism: Paramecium biaurelia (assembly GCA_000733385.1). NCBI lineage: Eukaryota > Ciliophora > Oligohymenophorea > Peniculida > Parameciidae > Paramecium > Paramecium biaurelia. The sequence continues at coordinate 5,358 of JPFL01000765.1, forward strand.
AACAGTTAAGCATGTCACCTATTATTAAATTTAAACTTAATAAACTCCATTTCGGAGCTTCTTATAATTTAGGATTGTCTGATATTCAAGAATACGGCGGAAATTCTTTCATGCTCAGTTTAGGTTATGATATTCCTAATTTTATCAATCAAAGAGGATTTAGATATCGCTAATTAATTTTAGAATTACGATTTCAGACTTACGATTTATCAGAAAGTTGTCTATCAAAAATCGTCAATCATCAATCAAATGATTTACCTCCACATTCCTTTTTGCAAGCAGAAATGCAGTTATTGCAATTTTCATTTTTCTACTTCATTGAAGTATAAAGACGAAATGATTTCGGCAATAAAAAAAGAAATTTTTCTAAGAAAAGAGGAGCTGGAAAACAAAACACTTTCGTCGCTTTATTTTGGTGGCGGAACTCCGTCTATTCTTTCTGTGGACGAAATCAAATCTTTAATAGATGAGGTTTTGAAGTATTTTGACTTTGAAAAAAATATTGAAATCACACTAGAAGCTAATCCTGACGATTTAGATAAAAATTTTTTGAAAGATTTAGCCAAAACTGAAATCAATCGACTTTCTATAGGAACACAAAGTTTTTTTGAAGAAGATTTAAAGCTCATGAATCGTGCTCATAATGCTTCTGAAGCCGAAAGTTCTATCAAGAGAGCACAAGATTTTGGCTTGGAAAATTTAAGTATTGATCTAATTTATGGTTCGCCAACTTCCAATTTTGAAATCTGGAAAGAAAATCTTAAGAAAACTATAGAATTGCAAGTTCCTCACGTTTCTTCTTACGCATTGACGGTTGAGCCCAAAACTGCTTTGAATGCTTGGATTAAGAAAAATAAAATCGCAGAACCGAAAGAAACAGAGCAAAATAAAGAGTTCTATTACATGTCTGATTTTCTAAAAGATAACGGTTTCATACATTACGAAATTTCTAATTTTGCTAAAAAAGATTTTGAATCAAAGCATAATTCCGCGTATTGGAAGTATAAAGAATATCTGGGAATCGGACCTTCTGCACATTCTTATAACGGTAGAAACGAGCGAAGTTGGAATGTTGCGAATAACACCATTTATATTAAAAATTTAACAGAAAATATTCTTCCAAAAGAAACCGAAGAACTTTCTGAAAAAGACCAGTACAATGAAATGCTCATGATTGGTCTCAGAACCATTTGGGGTGTAGATTTAGAAAAACTTAACGAAAAATTTTCTGGCGAAATTTTAGAAATTTTTAAAAATAGCATTCAGTCAAAATTAGAAGAAGGAATTCTTGTGATAGAAGAAAATCACTTAAAAATTCCAGAAAAACATTGGTTTTTAGCCGATGGAATTGCTTCAGACCTGTTTATTCTTTAAAAAATCTAAAATCTAAAATCTAAAATCTAAAATCTTTAGTATTTTTGTAAAAATTTCAAGCCTTTGAAACCAGATTATTCTCATCTTTCATCATCACAACCGATAGGGATTTTTGATTCCGGTGTTGGTGGACTTACCGTAGCCAAAGAAATAAAACGATTAATGCCGCACGAAAATTTTATTTATTTCGGTGACACTGCACATTTACCTTATGGCGAAAAATCTAGAGAAGCGATTATCGGTTTTTCTTTAAAGATTACCCAATTTTTATTAGAAAATAATTGTAAAGCCATCGTTATTGCGTGTAATACAGCCACAGCAAATGCTTTGCAAGAGGTGAAGGAATTGGTGGGAAATCAGGCTTTGGTTTTTGATGTGATTAATCCGGTTTCTGAAAAAGTAGCTTTCGAAATTCACCAAAATGTAGGAGTTATTGCGACTAAGGCAACTGTAAATTCTGGTTTGTACAGAAAATCTATCCGAAAACTGAATAAATATATTCAAGTAGATGAATTGGCGACACCTTTATTGGTTCCTGCCATCGAAGAAGGTTTTGTAAATCACCCAATTACACACGCGATTATTTATAACTATTTGAGCGACAAAAAGTTAAAAAATATAGAAACCCTTATTCTAGGTTGTACCCATTATCCGCTTCTGATTGAAGAAATCAAAAAATATTACGGAACCAGAGTAAGAGTCATTGATTCTCCAAAAATTGTGGCGAGTTATGTAAGGGATATTTTGAGTAAAAATGACTTGCTAAATACTCAACACGAAGAAGGAAATACCGATTTTTACCTTTCGGATATTACGAAAAACTTCGAGAAAATTTCGAAAAAATTCTTTGGAAATAAAATTAGTCTAGAGCTTAAAAAACTTTAGAATCGAAAATTAAGCTTCAGAGGTTTCCTCATTTTGATTTGCTTCAAAGAAAGAAAAACTCACATTTCCGTATTTTCTGGTTTCGATTAATTGAGGATGCTCTAATTTCATTTTAGACTGATGTTCTAAAACAAAAGTTCCGTTTTCTTTTAAGAAATTATTATTGAGAACCAAAGAAATCAGTTCATTGTATTTTTTTTCTTCTAATTCAAAAGGCGGATCTGCAAAAACAATGTCAAAAGTTTTCTTGGTTCTGTTTTTCTTTAACCATTCGAAAACATCACCACGCTGTACATTAATTTGAAGCGCCATTTCTAGTTCTGCAGCAGTAGAATTAATGAAAGCAGCATGTTTAGGATTCATTTCTACTGCAGTAACGTCTTTGCAATCTCTAGAAGCAAATTCTAAACTGATAGAGCCAATTCCAGCAAAAAGGTCTAAAACGGAGCAAAATTCTACTTCGTGACGATTCGCCAAAATGCTGAAAAGTGCTTCTTTAGCAAAGTCTGTGGTAGGTCTTACATCGAAATTTTTAGGAGCAGAAATTCTTTTTGCTTTCCATTTGCCAGAGATAATTCTATACATGGTTGATTTTTGATAAATGATTTTTAAGAAAGAACAAAATTCTTTTTCGGAGCGTTGTCAAAATGGACTTTAATATTTTTAACAAACTTTCTCAGTTCTGAAATAAAGGTTTCGTTTTCGTGAGTTTCTCCATAAATATGAAAATACGTTTCTGCGGTTCCAAAATTTATTTTGCTCAAAGAAAACATGATGAAATACAAGAAATCTACTTCAGAATCAGCATCTAAGTTATTATAAAGAATCACTTTTTTATTTTCAAAAGCGAAAAATTCTACTTGATGATGATATAAATTGATGTGAATTTCTTTGTGGTTTTTAACAGTTAAAGCATTTAAAAATTTTTCGCCAGAGAAATTAAATTTCGTAAGTAATTTTTTTGCTTTAATTTTTTGGTAAAAATGCTTTGGAAAAGTGTAGTAAAATTGCACCGCAAATTTTTTGTTCACAGAAAGCATCAATTCTTCGTTGGCTTCGTCTACAGGAGCGTTATAAGAAATCAGTTTGTAACCCAATTCGTGCTCTGCAAAAGTATCTGGAGTAAGCGAAAAATGATTAAGTGCAGAAATCACTTCTATTTCTTTGTAATCATCAAATTTTAATACATCATCTAGTTTTTCTTCTACTAAATGAGGCGAAGTTTCTTCTGTTACGAAATGAAACGCTTCTTCTAGCACTGTTTTTCCTTTAGAAATGTGCCATTGTAAACCATCTTTGGTGAAAAGTAAAGAAAGTTTTTTCATAGTTTTTTACCAATAAATGCAAAGGTATTGATTTTTAAACTATTTTTGAAAGATAGTTAAGGTAATATGAAAAATCTCGTTTTATTTATTGCACTTTTGAGTTTTACTTTTGGATTTTCTCAAGAGAAAAGGAAGCAATTTGTAGAAGCAGCTTGCGGACAATGTCAGTTCAAAATGAAAGACAAAAAAGGTTGTGATTTAGCCGTAAGAATTGACGGAAAAAGTTATTTCGTAGAAGGTACTAAAATAGATGAACACGGAGATGCACATGCTGATGACGGTTTTTGCAATGCAATCAAAAAAGCAGAAGTCATCGGCGAAGTGAAGGATGGAAAATTTGTGGTAAGTTATTTCAAATTACTGCCTAATTCTACAAAAAAGTAACTACAACATTTCCAGTGCTGTGATAGAAAAAATCATGGTCTTCGTATTCTATTCCCGCGAAACCTTGTAAAACTTCGTGTACCATATTTTGCAAAACGCCATCCCCAATTCCGTGGATAATGTTCAGTTTTTTCATGTTGTTGCTTCTGCAATATTCTAATTTTTCAATGAGCTTTTCACGCTGAATCATCAATCTTTCCCAAGATTCAAAATCTTGAGGATTATTCACCAACTTTTCGAAATGTAAATCAATGGACTGCGGTTGAGTTTGATTTTTTTTAGAAATTTTGGTAGAGGTTTCCTTTTTTGCAGTGATAGAAATATCATCATAAATATTATGATTGTGGAGTACGACTTTGCTTTTTTCAATGTCATAATGAAAACCATGTTCGTCTTCTATTTGCACCAAATTTCCTTTGAAAGCAGAAATTTTCCCTTTCAAATCATCATCTATCACCGAAACCAAATCGCCTATTTTCACAATCTTTGATTGTTTTATTTTTAAAAACTAATTCCTAAATCCTTTTACCTAATTCCTAACTCCACCACTTCTAAATTTTCAATTTTCTCACCATTGATTTCAAATCTCAACATGGTTCTCGTTTTATGCCAACCATGTTTTCCAGCAGCGCCAGGATTGAGATGCAGAATTTCTAGCTCTTTATCATACATTACTTTTAATATGTGAGAATGCCCAGAAATAAAAATTTGAGGTTTTTCTTCCTTTAATATTTGCTTCACTCGCGGTGCATATTTATTAGGGTATCCGCCAATGTGAATCATCAATACTTTTACTTTTTCATACTCGAAAACATTTATTTCTGGGAATTCAGCTCTTATTTTTGCCTCGTCTATATTCCCGAAAACACCTCGTAATGTTCCTGCTTTTTTCAGTTCGTCTATCACTTCTAAATTTCCAAAATCACCAGCATGCCAAATTTCATCAGCATTTTTAGCATATTCTAAAATTCTATCATCTATATAAGAATGGGTGTCGGAAAGTAGAAGGATTCTTTTCAAAAAAATGTATTTTTGCAGTTGAATTCTACAAAAATATAAAAATTGCGTTACTTTATTGAGTTTTCCTATAATGGTTCTACGTTTTTTGGCTATCAAATTCAGCCAAATGAGATTTCTGTGCAAGAAGAATTAGAAAAAGCACTTTCTACGATTTTACGAACTGAAATTAAAACTACGGGAGCAGGAAGAACAGATACTGGAGTTCACGCCAAAAAAATGTTTGCTCACTTTGATTTTGATGGAGAAATTTCTGAGAAATTAGTGCATCAACTGAATTCTTTTCTTCCACCAAGTATTGCTGTGAAGAAGATTTTTGAGGTAAAAGAAGATTTTCACGCGAGATTTTCAGCAAAATACAGAACGTATGAATATTATATTTCGCTGGAGAAAAATCCTTTTTCTGAAAAATTTGCGTGGCAACATTGGAGAAAATCTCTGGATGTGGAAAAAATGAATGAAGCGTGCGAAATTCTCTTTGAGTACGAAGATTTCGGGAGTTTTGCAAAAGTGGGAGCAGATAATAAAACCAATATTTGTAAAATCTATCACGCAAATTGGGAACAAAACGGAAATGAACTTAAATTTACCATCTCAGCAGATAGATTTCTCAGAAATATGGTTCGTGCGATTGTAGGAACTATGGTAGAAATAGGCAGTGGAAAATTAAATCCTGCCGATTTAAGAAATGTGATAGAAGCTAAAAATAGAGGTGTTGCAGGAACTTCTGCGCCAGCTCATGCATTATTTTTAGTAGATGTAGGATACGATTTTTAAAAAAAATTATGAACAAAAAACCAACCACCAGCAATATCATTCAGCGTCTTTTTTTCATAGGAATGAAATTTAGAACGTGGTTTATTTTAGCCCTAATTATTTCTATTATTTTAGCGATAGTTTCGGTGTATAGACCTATTCTTACTCAACAAATTGTAGATATTGATATCTTAAAACTTAAAGACAATAACGTCTTGATGAAAGATATTTATTTCTTAATTGGTTTGGTAGTAGCAGAAACTATTTTGAATTTCTTTCTTGTTTTTCTTTCTAATTATATCGCTCAAAATGTAATTAGAGACATTAGAGAAAGGCTGTATCATAAACTTATTTATTTTAAAACAGCTTTCTTTGATAAAACTGCCATCGGAAATTTGGTAACCAGAGCAGTAGGAGACGTAGAGACCATTGCTACGGTTTATACGGATGGATTTTTGATGGTTTTCGGAGATATTTTAAAAGTGGTTTTCGTTTTGGTAGCGATGTTTCAGGTGAATACGGAGCTGAGTTATATTTCGCTTACCATTTTACCTATCATGTTGGTGATTACAAGGTTTTTTCAGAAAAAACTAAGAAAAGCATTTGGTGACGAAAGAGCTTGGACTTCTACTCAAAACAGTTTCGTGCAAGAAAGACTTTCGGGAATGTCACTCATTCAAGTTTTTAATAGACAAGAAGCAGAATTTAAGAAATTTGATGATATTAATGTCAATTTAAAGGCAGCTTTACTGAAAACGGTTTTCTATTTTTCATTATTTTTTCCTGTGGTGGAACTCATTTCTTCTGTTTTTATAGGGTTGATTCTTTTTGTGGCAGGATATAATGCATTGACGGCGAGAGATATTTCTCCGGGACAAGTGATTGCGTTTATTTCTTATATTAATATGTTAATTCGTCCGCTTCGTCAGATTGCAGATAGATTTAATAATATTCAGCGTGGTTTGGTAGGTGCAGAAAGAGTTTTAGGAATTATGGACGAAGAAAATTCGATGCCGAATCTCGGTACCATCAAAAAAGACCATATCGAAGGAAAGATAGAATTCCAAAATGTAAGATTTTCTTATGACGAAAAGCAAGAAGTTCTGAAAGGAGTAGATTTCAAAGTAAATCCAGGCGAAACAGTAGCAATAGTTGGAGCGACTGGTGCTGGGAAATCTACCATTATTCAGTTGATTACAAGATTTTATGATATTAACTCAGGTAAAATTTTACTGGATGATATTGATATCAGAGATTATGAATTGTACGATTTGCGAAGCAAAGTAGGAGTAGTTCTACAAGATGTTTTCCTTTTCCATGGGAGTATTTATGAAAATCTTACTTTAGGAGATACTATTCCGCTTGAAAAAATTAAAAAAGTTGCCCAAGATATAGAAGTAGATGAATTTATTGAGCGATTACCGGGAGGTTATGACTTTGTTGTAAGCGAGAGAGGAAGTAGTATTTCTCTTGGTCAGAGACAGTTATTATCTTTCTTAAGAGCTTATCTTTCTGATCCTAAGATTTTGATTTTAGACGAGGCTACATCGTCTATAGACCCAGAAAGTGAAAAATTGATACAGAAAGCTACTGAGAAAATTACTCAAAACAGAACTTCAATTATCATTGCACATAGATTGTCAACCATAGAAAAAGCCGACAAAATTCTCGTGATGGATTCTGGTAAAGTAGTAGAAGAAGGCAAACACGAAGAACTATTGGCGAAAAATGGATATTATGCAAATCTGTATAAAGCACAGCTCCACAAAGAAATTTTTTAATTTTTATAATTAAATTTTGTGGAGTTTAAAAATTTTTATACTTTTGCAACCACAAAATGAGATGTAATATATGTTAATAATTCCAGTAAAAGACGGAGAGTCTATCGACAGAGCACTTAAGAAGTATAAAAGAAAATTTGATAAAACTGGTGTTGTAAGAGCGTTAAGATCTAGACAACAGTTTACAAAACCTTCTGTGACTTTAAGACAATCAAAACTTAAAGCAGCTCATAAGCAAAGAGAATTAAGCAAAGAAGAAC
>JPFL01000766.1:0-13111 GCA_000733385.1 Paramecium biaurelia
TCATTTTCTAGTAAAATAATATTATCTTGTTCTTACTAATAAAGATATTAATAATAATAGATACTTCTGAAGCATTATCTTCAAGGAAGGTAGCTTTAAATGATCCATCTTCTTTTTCTAATGTGACAGTTTTTCCATAATCTTTAATTTAAATTGTATATCCTTTGATAACTTTCAAACTAAATATAATATATTAAATAAATACTCTGAATATTCTTTACCAGTTCTATCATCTATTTATTATCTTTTAATGCTTGGTTTATTAATTATCATTTATCTTGACTAATTCAAAAATCCTAATCCATCTTATTTGATTGTATTTGAATTTTATATTAAATTAGGAACAACAACAGGATTTTATTAAATTTAATTGCCAATAGGAAAAACTGGTTATTTTCCATTTTACAATTGAGTCTATCGTTATTGTTATGAACCTTATTTTTAATCATTCATTTAATTAAATGGAGATGGTGGTTAAGGGCTTGCTTAAAATGGGGATGATGGTATAGGAATTGGCTAAAATGGGGATGGTGGTTAAGGGATTGCCTTAAATATTTATGATGGTTAAACTTAGACGTCCTACAATAATTAATGAAATTAATTGTTACCTAACAGTAAAGATTACAATTTTCTTTGATATGTACACTGATCTTAGTATATTTAGTAATACCTGATAGTTGTTAACCATTTAAAATCCATATTTTATCTTTGAATAGATATTCTTTTTTTTCTTTTTTGTTGATATAATCATCAAATAAATCCTGAAAGGTTTCTGTTGGTTTGCATTGAACTTGGTTACCATTGAGAATAAAGGTAATATTCATTTTGTTTTATGAAATTTAAATGATTAATGTAATGTTTTCTGAATTTAAATAATTAATATAATTCTATTAAAAATGTAGAGTATTATATATAATATTATATTGTAATACTATACTTTTTAATAAATAATTAATAATAAGAGTTTAATCAAAAAACATCTTCATATAGAAGAAACATTTATGTTTAATGTTATTATTCATAATGATCTATTTTATTTAAGATAGACCTTAATTTATTGTCATTATTACGTATCTTAGATCTAAATATAAATATAAAGAATTACAATTTATCATTTGCTTCTTCTAAACTTAATTTAACTAATAAATCTAATCTTTCTAAATTTGATAATTAACTTTTCAATTTAGATGCTAATGTTTAATTTTTAACTTCTTTTTTTTCAAGATTATTTAAAAATTATTATACTTTTTCACAATTCTTTCCTTCATTTTCACCTTCTTTAAGTACCATCTTAGGTACAATTAATCCAGGCATTTAAAGAATAGTATTCCAATTAATTCCATTAAAAAATGGATGTTATTTAATTTCATTTATATCTAAATGTCCAATTCTCTTTGTATAATCTGGTTCCATTAAATGACACATTAAATCATATGCATTATATGATATACTTTCCTCTTCTATATCACTTACATTTGGCCATTCTATTCTATAATTTAATATATTATCAAATATCTTTTCAACAGAATCATCATTAAATGGAGGTATTCCACAAAGCATTTCATACATTATCACTCCTAAACTCCAATAATCTAAACTACTATTTATTAATGATTCTCCTTTTAATACTTCTGGAGCTATATAATCTGGAGTACCAACAATCCTTTTACTTTTACTGCTATGATTTTATATACTTGTTTTTATCACCTATTATGCCTAATGTAACTTTAAATCAAAAACTGTATTGAATTATGGATCATTATGATCAGCAAATTCTGGTATTGTATTCCTAAATTAATTTAATTAATATAATACGATTCAATATCTTATTATCTTAATTTTAATTTTAATCTATTATTGAATCCAACTTCTGAGAGTCCAAAATCAGCCAATTTAGCATGTCCTTATTTATCCAATAAAATATTATCAGGTTTTAAATCTCTATGCACAATCTTTTTAGATCTTAGATACTCCAAGGCTAGAACTACTTCTGCTATATAATGCCTCACGTATTCTTCATCTAAAGCCTTTTTATAAATATTTGAATTACCGTATACATCTTTAATATGTGTGAAAAGTCTCCTCCCACCATATATTCTTATACAAAACACAAATATTATTCGTGACTAAATGAATAATATGCTTTCACAACGAAGTCCCCAGATAGTATTTCAAAAATATTTCTTTCAGCTTTTAAAGTGTCTAATTGTGTTTCCAATTGCTAATAAAATTGTATAAGAAATATACTTTTTAAGAGCAATCAATGATCTTCATTGCATACAGGTCTCCAGAAGTCTTCTTTTTCGCTAGAAATACCCAACCGAAAGCTCCTTGTCCCAATGGTTTAACAAATTCAAAATCCTTTAAACCTATTTCTTAAGATTATAAGGTTTTTTCTGCATTTATGCTAACTAATTCAGAATCTGAATTATATCCTCTGTCGACTGTTATCACTTCAAAATCGAAAGATTGCTTTGATTTCTAAGGTTATACAGCAACGCTTTGTTTCATACTATTTCTTGACATAATATTTTTGGAATTTTCAGGATGAAAAATACTTTTTTTAGGTTTTCTCATAATTCGATCAAAATCTGCTTCCAAATTAATTTCATCTTATTTCACAATATCTATATTATTGCTTGAAGATGAACTACTAGGGCTTAATTCATTTTTATCCTTTTTAGGTGGTGAAGCTGTATTTGGTGATTCTTCTAATATTTATTCAGATTAAGAAAAACCTAAATCGATATGTAAAGGTTTTTGTATTTCCTATTATTAAGGAGGTATGGGTAATTTTCTACTCCCTTTCATCATCATATTCATCATAATATTCCTTCCGCTATTCTTCATACTATTTTATTAAGAATTTTTCATTTCTTAGTTCGAATTCTAATTAGAATTAGGTGTTGAATTTTTAGCTTAATTTGATTTATTTTCTTAATCAGACTCACATTAATTGATATTCTCAAAAGAATTAATGATGTTTTGATCTTTGTCTTTTTAAATTTCTTCTATAGAATCAACCTATCTCCCTAGACCTATGGAAGGTAGTTTTTATTATTTTTTTAGTGGAAACTCTTAATCAGAATCACATTAAGGAAGATCAGCAAATGAACAGATCTTCTAATTATTTGGAGATTCATCTTAATCTGAAGAAGCCAAGCGGCCTAATGGAGTTTAGGCTGGAGATTCAATAACTGAATCTACAGCAGTGGGAGATTGAGCTTTTCTAAATAAAGATGGCTTATTTGATGTCGGACTCATTAAAGCATCAGAAGAGTTAGAAAGATTGCCAAATTTATCTAAAATCTTAGATCCTGGATTAGATTGAAATTGCAACTATTCATCTTAGTTTCCTTTATTTGCTTAAGTTTTCTTCATTTAATTACTCCCTAATCCTTAGGATCTTGTCATCGTCATCATAGTCAAACTATCTCTCCTCTTAATTTCATTTGCACTTCCTGTATTGTTTACATTAAATTTATCTTTACTAATAATCATTATTACAATTTACTTAATAAGTGACATTATCATAATATTTTTTTTATTATTGTTATTTATTTTTGGAGTTTGGCATACTAGATTGTCATCATCTTCTTCGTAAATAGTATCATTTCGTTTTAATTTTTATTAGCTAGTAGCTGATGCATTATTAAATTTTGAAAATCTAAATGAACTAGAGTTAGAATTCTTATATTTTTATTTTAAATCTATTTCAATATTTGGTTTAATTTTTTAACTCTCTTGAATTTATTGAGTTTCTAAATTTTACAAAATTTTAAAGTATTCCATTCTATCATAAATGCAGGATCGAGCTTTATCAATGATATCTAAGATTTCTTCATTGATTTCATCAGCTTCTATATTACATTTGGCATCAGTCAATTCATCAAATGTAATACGATTTACTATATTTTAATAATAAGATTACATTTATTGTCCTCATTATTAGCATTGCTATTAAGCACTTTTTCAGTGTAATTTACAATAATAGTCATTACAGAATTAATTAAAGCTAATTGTTTTTTTGCCTTGTTTTTTTCTTCCTCCTCTTATTATATTTTGTTATCTTCTAAATGGATTGTATGAGTTCTTCTTAAAGATCTTAATGGTTTTTTTTCTTCCTCTTACTTTTTTTATTTTAATCGATTTTGTTTTTATTCTTATAAACTTAGTTTACCTAATTTTATTTAAACATCATGTTTCAATTTATATGCTAGTTAAGAAGCATCAGCTAGCTATAAATTTAATTATAACAATTTTTTGCTTTGTTCAGCCTTTTTCTCGCAAGTTATACAATGTCCTGCCATTATTTCTACCTCAATTAATTACTCGCAAATTCTACACACAATTTTACTATGCTTTTCTAAATCTAATTCTTTTAATTTACTTTGCAATAATCTATTTTAATTAATTAATGATTATTTTAATTTACATTTTAGTTTCAACAAAGACACGCTTACTTTTCAAGGCAGTACTTTATTCAGGTTAATGCTCATCCAACCAAAATAAGAATAATTAAGCGTAAACTATTCGAATGACTGAAAGTATTCTTTTCTAGATTCTATAATTTGTTTTTTATTCTTTTACTTTTATAATTGATTAGCAATTTTTAAGTTTCTAGAACTTCCTTTCTTAAAGCTCTTCAAATAATCTTGGTTTGTCTATTTTTTTAATGTCTCCATATTTGCTATCACATATCCTAATTAATCCTGCTTAAATGAATTGAGAGTAGTAGTTAAGGTTTTATGCAATTCATTCAAAAAGGCTAATGATGGTGTGCCAAACTATATTATTTTAAATTAAGAGATACTTAACCAGCAATCAATAATTCGACTATAAATATTATTTAATCTATTATGAGTTCAATATCTATTCTGCTTAACATTACACATTTTAAACGATGAACCTATTTTACAATATAATTCAATTGTGGCTTGAATATGGTGAATTCAATCTTTGTAGGTATTACCTGCAAAGAATGGAATTATATTTTATTCATTAATTTAAAATGTATAAATCCAAACGAACCCAATATGGAGGATCAACTGCCAGTACTTTAGATCTGTTACAGGCATAAGATTGTCTCTTTTGTCAATAATCTCACAAATATTGTACTTTAATCACAAGAGCCCTATATATCAAATACTCAGCTAGCCAGAATTATTACTATCAAAAGGATATTAATATAATACTTTTGCAATAACGATCAAAATAATATACATCGTATAAAGAATGGACTTTTTATGATTCTAATGAATATTTAAGAAGATTCTACTCTAAAAATGATACAAGACAAAAAACTATTGTATTAACTGAATATTATAAAGTAATTACTTTCAAAACTATACCGAATAGTTTCATCGAGATATTGCTCGCCTTTTCATGTTACCTATAGCTACTACATTATCTAAATATCATGATAAACGTCGCAGAATTGAATATATCAGAATATCTAGGATGCTTGGAGGAAATGTTGAATAACCAACAACAACATAAAATTCTATTTAAACTGTATTAATTGAATATTCACATTAACTTAGTCTTTGCAAAATCTTTTGGGTTAGTTGAATTTCACTAAACAAGAATAATCTAACACATTGATCGAAATATAAAAAAATTTAAAAGAAGCTATAAATACTTCTAAAAACACTTAAAGAGAATTTGATTCTCGTAAATACAATTTGCCTTTATAACAAAAAAATTCTGATTATTATAATAAATCAAAATTAGATCAGAAATCTGATACAAATTCTAGATAAGAATTTAAAGAAAACTTTAATGAACTATTTTAAAGAAAAAAACCTTTAAAAAATTCAGCTATTTTAACCTAAAGAGAAGTTTCACAGCCAAAGGTTTATAGCACTGAAAAAAATTGCAAACTCCAGGTTCAATAGATTCCACTCACTTAAAGAAATGTCAATAATACAAAATAATCAATATCTCCCAGACCTACAACACAAAGATCTATGAAACCCTAAATTATGTAACTATTAAAGCCTGGCCTTAATAACAATAATAAGTTAAAGGCTACTAATATTATATTAGAATGTCTAATGAGAAAGTTAAACCTAGATCAAAAACCTCTCGCTAAATAAAAATCCAAGTCTCCGAATAATCCTTCTAATCAATAAGCTAAAAGAAAGAGAAGAGTGATGAGTACTAACTAAGAAACGTCAAAAATAGATTTGACTTAATTAAAATTAAAATAATCATAGTTTTTGCAGAATAAACTTGATTAAAATAATATTAATAAAGGATATAAAACAGGAAGAGCCTCAGCAATGGCTTGATTAATTTAGTTATATATGTTTTTAATACTATGAAAAAATTAACAATAAATATTCAAGAAAATCAATAAAATACTCCTTAAGCAAAGTATTAAAATTTGTCATACCTAAATTTATATTAAAGAATACCATTTTGCCCTCCAATTATCAAGTGACTGATTTATTAATTCTTAGACATGAACATAAAGTTCTGCATCAGATTTCACTCTAGGATTAAATCTTGCATAAAGTTCTTTTATGGCTTAATCCCCTTTTTAAAAACAAGGTAATGTTGTACCATGACCTGTGTACATCATTTCTACAAGAAGTAATATTTCTTTTTAGTGTTATTAACATGCCTTGAATCCTCTAAAAATATAATAACTAATACTTATAAAACAACTTTCTAAAATTTTCTTTAAACAAAGTCCCTTTAGCTCCACCCAAAACTTAGATATAGTCAGACAATAACTTAAATGGGACTTTTCCTTCAAATTCCATTCCTTTGCCTGGAGCATTTGATAAGAAAAATCCAAAGTCAATATGAATCAAATGTCCTTCACTATCTAATAATATATTTCCGTTATGCCTATCTTTAACTTATAAAAAATAGCAAACCAACCCATATGCAGTTAATGATTAAACATAATTTTATAATGCTTAATCTATATTATTTCTAAAAAAACTTCTAAAAAAATCTGAGAAATTAATGAACTAATGATACTTTTTCCTCAAATTTTTTTATAAACTATCAATAGTTGTTGCATTTTTAATCATTTCTATAATTCCACAATCTGGCCCCAAAGATAAGACTTCATAATATCTCAATTTTAGAGGTAGGCCTGATTTTTTAAATATCTAATCAAATTACGATATTAGTTGTAAAGCAAATTATTCTTACTTTAAATTATCTCCTGTTTTTATAATTAAATGTGCTAATCTCCATGATTTTAAACTTTAAAATATTGACTCAGATTTAATTCTTTCATCCTATTAAGATGAGCTTTCACCAAATATAGTTTTTTTTAAATCAACATATTCTTCTTTATTAAGTGTTATTCCTTTTTCAGCTTAAAGATAACTATTTCTATGCAATTTACTTATAAGTAAAATATCCTTTTATTCCTTTTCAACTTATGGGATACTTGAATTTTCTTCAATGCTAAATGCTTATGCATTCTCTTATAATGAATAAGTAATTGAATATTTAGGTATTTCACTTTAATCAGTTTGTTCAATATCACTACTTACTGAATCATCATTTAAACAATAAAATTTAGAAGTTCCATCAAGCTGGTTCTTATTAATTGACTATTTCAATTAATTGAACTTCAATTACTGAAATTCATTTTAAATTGATTTTTATATATCTATAGATGAAAATTTCCTTTAGATTTCATCTAATTTTAGATCTTCCTACGATAAATGACTTTAAGTTCTTTACTAAATTTTATTTGTATTAGTCTAAATTTAAATAATTCAATTTACATTTGCAGTTATTGGTTAGGATATTTATTTTTCAAAAATCTAAGAGATATTTTTTTCTTCAATTTCTGGTCTATATAGTTCTAGTACTAAACTAAAAGGGCTTCTCATTTTTGTTGAAAAAACTCTACTTTCTTTATAAACTATTTTTAGGACAGCATGGTTTCTTATAGAATTTCCAACAAATGGTACATAAACTGCAGCAGGCAAATTTTCATTCATTTTTTATAAACAAGAATGTAAGAACTCAGTTTTTTTCTTTGACTTTGATAATTCATCACATACTCTCACTATATCGTCCCAAAATGAAATATTAGAAAAAAAAGCAGTATCAAAATTACTTTATCTTTTCCCAAAAATTGAATAATAATCTTGAAGATGAATTTCTTTATGGTTTTTTAGAATGGCAGTTTCAAGACATTTTAAATTATCATTTTTGTTCCATTCTTTTGTTCCATAGCGGAAGATATTTTCATTTAATTTCATTGATTCAACTCTAAGAGTTCCTTAATAAACTTACTAAAGAGATGATTTAGTTGGTGAACTAGTTTCATTTGTATTAATTAAATTGTTTTTATTAAAATTTATCTCTTCTAAATCAATTTATAAAATGTGGGATGCTATCAGTAAATTTCCAGCATAATTAAGAGACATTTTCAAGAAAAAGCTATCTGTAAATTTCTTTACTATTGTAAATGTAACTGGTTCATTTGGTGTTATTATTTAAGAAAGGCTTTTCAGTTAGAAGAACACTTAATGTGCAAAAAAGAAATCAAGGGATGATGCTTTTAGCACAAATTAAATTAGATTATCATCTCTTAAATGTTAATGAAAAACCATAAAGTTCACTATTTGAGGTATGAAATATTCAAGATCTTTTCTTTCTAGATTGGTTCCAAAGTTAGGATTTATACGACATCTTTGAAGCATTGCAATAGCATTTGATTTGTTTTCAGCGACATATAGTCTAATGATTACATCTAAAATATCATCGTCTGAAATCTAAGATTAGATCAATAAATTTACATTTAGATTATTATTCTTATATTTACTTAAAATTTTATTTGCTTTTTTAAATGTTTTTGGAATTTCTCCCTTAACTTTCTTAGTATAACAAAGGCAACCCTTAGGAATATCATCATTCATCAAATATTAATAATTAAATAAATTAGTTTTAAAAATAATTAGATTTAAGAATAATATTTCAACACACTCTAATCTTAGAACAGAATAGTTTATATTTATATAATAGTGAATAAGTTTTACTAATCAATTGAGAACTATTCCATATTTAATTAAAAATAAAATATTAAGTTCCATAATAATTAATTTATAGCTAATTAACATTATACTCTAAAAGTCAATTAGATAACGATAAAATAGAATTTGTTTGAATAAATTATATTAATTTAGAATTTGTGATTATAAATGATTGATTTAAGTTTTGAATTTTAATATGGATCATCAATTTCTTCTCTTTCAGCATCATCATTAATACTCTCTTTTATGATTCTTAATTCATTTTCATTCTTTTTTTTAGATTTTTAAATCTGAGAAATGAGAACTGAATTATTATTTAATGATACCCTTCTTAGGTCTGTTTTCTACACCTTCCAATATTGATGAATTTAATAATATATTCTAACTCTAACAGGTAAACATAATCATATGTTTTATTAATGTAAATTAAATCCACTATAGATGAAAATTGGAAGATAAAGATTTATTAATTTAAGATTTAATTAAATATTTTCGAAATGTAGGTGAGTTTAGAAATATAAATTATTTGTTTAAATTTGATTAAGAAAACATTTAGAAGAAAATTAGTTCAATTAACAACTAATTTTCATAAAATATCATTAAATACATTAATTGATTTTGATCAATTCACTTTTGATATGAGTATTAAAATTAACATCATAATAGAAGCATTTGATTTTGAAATATACTCAATCAGCTTAGAAGTGATATCTAATAAATCTCTTTATCCAATATATACCAATAATAATTTTTTTTTATTTTATTAACAATACTCTATGTAAATGAAAATTATGAAAAATTTAAGTATAGAAACTGATAAAAGCGATAAAAGTCCACAAATAATGAGAAGAATTAATGAACATTTTGTTTCGTATAGTGTAGATGAAAAATACTCTTGTTAATGCAATTTATGCATATCATCGTTGAAGAAAAAGTAACACAATACAATAATACAGAATACCAAAACCCTTAGAAGAACCGTAATAAGTTAAAGGAAAGTAAAACTCAAATGATAGAGACTTTATTTTTATTGTGACTCGTTTAGTTTAAGAATCATTTGGCAGAACTTTAAATATTTAGATTTAAGACACTGTTTATTTTGAGAAAGGAGAGCCTTAATCTATTTTATAGAGTATCAAAGATGGTATAGATAGGCCATACTAATTAAGAGTTTAATAATGGAAAGGATCATTATAAAAATTAATGCAATACTTGAATAACAGAAGAAAGAAAATTGCAAATACAAATATGTAATTAGATTTGATTCAATTAAATGAAAAATAATAGGCAGCTTTAAGTATTTAATGATTATAATATTAAAGGTAATGTAAATAAAGAATAAATAAATAATATTAGTGAAAAAAGCAAGGAAGCAGTTTTGGTAAAGTTTGATGATGACTCAGCTTAAATAATGACTGAGTCTGAGTTTTTTTTATTAATGTCTAAAAGAAAGGGGGACAAATTCTGGCATAAAATATTTTATATTTAAAACTACATCAAATAGAGAGCATTTTTAACACATAGAATTCACTTTAATAGAAAGAGGGATTTGAATCATAAATTATTTGATAGAAGTGCAATGGAAACTCGTATTATTAGGGGTGAAGTTATATCAGCATCAACAGAGTATATTAGTCAAACAATTGAAGATGAGTTTCTTAGATAATTAAAAGAAAGAAGTACATTTGAATATTTAAGATATATATCGTTTAAAATCATTTAGTTTTTAGATGTAATAAAACCTTTATAAACATAGATACTTGATGACACAATCATTAATGAAGGTATTTTTGAATGGAATTAAGATGACAGAGGAGATTTTCAATTTTTCAATGCTTATTAATTGATTTATGAAAAAAGAGCCAAAGAGGAAAGATTAATTTCTCTAAAACCTTAGAGTTCCAGCAATAATAATAATGGAATTGATAGTGATAGTGCAGAGGAGGAAAGAGAAATCGATCCAAAAAAAATGTTTAATAGGAAATACTAACTAAGATAAATGGCTAAAAATGCTCAAAATAAATTAAAATTAAGATAATAACATTTATTATACAAAGATACACCAAAAGTAAGTTAATGGTAAGCATATATGCAAGATGATTATCATGCCTTATTAAAATCTGTTGGTGTTGACAAGAATTAATTTAATTTAAAAGAGGACAACTAATCAGAATTGACCTTCAAATAACTCCATCCTGAAATCTAGATTGATTTTTAAAGAATAATGAAAGATCAATCATTATTCAATAAACTAAAGAGTAAAGTTTATATTAAATAAACATTTTAGAATAACTCTTTTCTGATAATAATAAATCTAAGCCTATTTCACAATCAAAAATGTTAAACAGCTTCTTTTTAACTCCAGAAAAAAAAAAACAAAGATCTCGAACCGTCTCAAAATAACCTAGGTAGGATCTAATTTCAACACTTAACCAATCTTCAATTAAGAAAAGCATCAGATCAGTTGATCGAACTGTGAGCGAATTTAGATATGATATTAGTAGAAACGGAAAAAGGTCAGCAAAAACCCTTAATAAAATACTTGGTTTAGCTAATAGCTGATTTTATATAATGCTATTTAAGCATGATTTTTATTTCATTGTCATTTCATATAATTATAGTATATACATAAATAATTTTCTTAGAAGATAATCTAAAATAAATAATTTTTATACTTACAATTAAGCCGATTGCTTTATCAATCTACATTTTTTCTATTATTTTATAAAAATCGGGCACCTTTAGTAAATTCTGATTAAGTCTATATCAATTTTCACAATAAAAATTTGAAATTTTTTATTAACTTTTTGTTCAGTATATTCCCTTATAGAAATTAAATTAAAAATCTTTTCATTTCAATTAATTCATACCTTCGAACAAAATATATCATATAATGCATATGATTTAATGTGTCATTTAATGGAACCAGATTATACAAAGAGAATTGGACATTTAGATATAAATGAAATTAAATAACATCCATTTTTTAATGGAATTAATTGGAATATTATTCTTTAAATGCCTGGATTAATTGTACCTAAGATGGTACTTAAAGAAGGTGAAAATGAAGGAAAGAATTGTGAAAAAGTATAATAATTTTTAAATAATCTTGAAAAAAAAGAAGTTAAAAATTAAACATTAGCATCTAAATTGAAAAGTTAATTATCAAATTTAGAAAGATTAGATTTATTAGTTAAATTAAGTTTAGAAGAAGCAAATGATAAATTGTAATTCTTTATATTTAAATTTAGATCTAAGATACGTAATAATGACAATAAATTAAGGTCTATCTTAAATAAAATAGATCATTATGAATAATAACATTAAACATAAATGTTTCTTCTATATGAAGACGTTTTTTGATTAAACTCTTATTATTAATTATTTATTAAAAGTACATTTTTAATAGAATTATATAATTATTTAAATTTCATAAAACAAAATGAGTATTATCTTTATTCTTAATGATAACCAAGTTTAATGCAAACCAACAGAAAACTTTGAGTAATTATTTGATGAGTATATCAAAAATGGTAGATTCATAGATAAAATATGGATGTTAAATGGTTAACAACTATCAGGTATTACTAAATATACTAAGATCAGTGTACATATCAAAGAAAATTGTAATCTTTATTGTTTGGTAACAATTAATTTCATTCATTATTGTAGGACAAAGGTAACCTCTAAACTTCATAATTATAAAATTCTTAACAATCATCCCCATTTTAGCAAAATTCTTAACCACCATCCCCATTTTAATAAAATTCTTAACAACCATCCCCATTTTAGCCAATTCCTATACCATCATCCCCATTTTAAGCAAGCCCTTAACCACCATCTCCATTTAATTAAATGAATGATTAAAAATAAGGTTCATAACAATAACGATAGACTCAATTGTAAAATGGAAAATAACCAGTTTTTCCTATTGGCAATTAAATTTAATAAAATCCTGTTGTTGTTCCTAATTTAATATAAAATTCAAATACAATCAAATAAGATGGATTAGGATTTTTGAATTAGTCAAGATAAATGATAATTAATAAACCAAGCATTAAAAGATAATAAATAGATGATAGAACTGGTAAAGAATA
>JPFL01000767.1:0-13062 GCA_000733385.1 Paramecium biaurelia
ACATTAGATTTTAAAACTTGTGTCTTTTTACTTTTTACTTGGGTCTTTTACTTTTACCAAAATAAACCTTTTTTCTTTTCTTTTTTCATTTTAGAATAAGCTAAAACTTCGCCTCCTTCTACTCTGAATTCTATTCTTTCGGTGATGATGTTATAGATTTCTCCCCAACCAGGAAAACCGCCTAAGTTTCTATCATCTATAAATAAATCAGCATCTATTTTTCTGGATTGAGTTTCATCATCAAAGATTTCACCTTCGAAACTAGAGTTTACAGCGTAGAATTCTATTCCATTTTTTCTACAAAACTCTACCGCTTCTTCTAAAGCTTTGCCGTGTCTATAAGTCCAAAGAATTAATCTATATCCTTCGGATTGTAATTTTTTAAGGGTTTCAAAAGCAAAAATTTTAGGTTTTCCAATTGAGGGATAAGCGTCCTCTACAATAGTCCCATCAAAGTCTATAGCTAATTTTTTACTACTTAACATATTATATCGTTTGAATTTTTGGACAAATATATGAAATTAAAAAAGGCTATTAATAAGCCTTTTTTTAAATATTATTTTCTTTTTGTAAAAGTCTGTTTAATTTAAGAGACTAAAACTTCTCCTGTCATAATTTCTGGAATTTCTACGCCCATTACTTTTAAAATAGATGGCGCTACATCTCCTAATTTACCTGGTTTCAGATTCCAAGTTTGGTCTTTATCCATCACAATTAGCGGAACTAAATTAGTAGAGTGTTGTGTGTTAGGACTTCCATCAGGATTAATCATATAATCAGAATTTCCGTGATCTGCCAAGATGAAAACAGCATAACCATGTTCATAAGCTGTAGTTGCTACTGCTTCTATACATTTATCTACCGCTTCACAAGCTTTTACTGCCGCTTCGAAAACTCCAGTATGCCCTACCATATCTGCATTAGCAAAATTTAGACAAATGAAATCCGCAGATTCTTTTTCTAATTCTGGTAAAATAGCATCTCTGATATCAAAAGCAGACATTTCTGGCTTCAAATCATAAGTTGCAACATCTTTTGGACTCGGACAAAGCAATCTTCTCTCTCCTACATACTCTTTTTCTCTACCTCCAGAAAAGAAGAAAGTAACGTGAGGATATTTTTCTGTTTCAGCAATTCTGATTTGAGTTCTACCTGCTCTTTCTAGAACTTCGCCCATTGTTTCTTGTAAAACTTCTTCATCAAAGATAACTTTTACATTTTGGAAACTTTCGTCATAATTGGTTAAAGTCACATAGTAAAGATCCAATTTTTTCATTCCAAAATCAGGGAAGTCTTGTTGAGAAAGCACTTCTGTAATTTCTCTACCTCTATCTGTTCTGAAATTGAAACAGAAAACTACATCATTTTCCTCAATTTTAGCAGTAGGAAGATTATTATTTTCTGAAACGATAATTGGTTTTAAAAACTCATCAGTAACTCCTTCTGCATAAGATTTTTCAATCGCTTCTACAGGATTTTTGGTGATTTCTCCTACTCCATTTACCATTGCATCATAAGCTAATTTCACACGCTCCCATCTCTTATCTCTATCCATTGCAAAATATCTTCCTACTACGGTTGCTAATTTCCCTGTAGAGATTTTCATGTGATTTTGTAAATCTTGTATGAAACCTTTTCCAGACATAGGGTCACAATCTCTACCGTCTGTAAATGCGTGTACGTAAACATTTTCTGTCAATCCAAATTCTTGAGTAGCAGTTAATAAACCTTTCAAGTGATTGATATGAGAGTGAACTCCACCATCTGAAACCAAACCGATAAAATGTACTTTTTTATGATTTAATTTCGCATATTCGAAAGCCATTTGAATTCCTGGCTCTAATCCTAGAGTATTTTTTTCTACCGCCATATTCAGTTTTACCAAATTTTGGTAAACTACTCTTCCTGCGCCTAAATTCATGTGTCCTACTTCAGAATTTCCCATTTGTCCTGCTGGTAAACCTACTGCAAGTCCAGAAGCTTCTAGCGTGGTATGTGGAAATTTTGTATAACAAGAATCTATAAAAGGTGTGTTTGCTTGGTAAATTGCAGACACTTTATTATCCGTTCCTAAACCCCATCCATCAAGAATGGCAAGTATTGCTTTTTTAGCCATTTTAGTATTTTTTTAATAATGCAAATTTACGAAATTTCTAGGCATAGAATAATTCTTTTTAAAGCGATATTTATCAGTAATTAAAATATTTTTAAAGATTAATTTTTCTGTTATCAGTTAATTTGTAACTTTACACTCCTTTTTTTGAAACAGTAATATGGATTTAAGAGACCAATTAAAAAACCTTTTCCCAGAACACGAGGAGCAAGATTTTGAAATGCCAGAAGAAAAATTTGAGCAGAAGAATCCTCTTATCTGTAAATTCGAAAAAAAAGGAAGAAATGGTAAACCTGTGACTTTAATAGAAGGTTTCGAAGGAACAGAAGAAGAATTGAAACAAATTTCTAAAAAAATAAAAACCACTCTAGGAATTGGTGGCTCAGAGAAAGACGGAATTATCGTGATTCAAGGAGATAATCGTGATAAAATCATGAAAATTCTTCAAGATATGGGCTATAAAACCAAAAGAGTTGGAGGATAAAAAAGCAATCAGCAGTCAGCAATTGGCTTTCTGCAATTAAAATGAATATTAACAAATTTGGCTGAATGCAGATTGCTGAAAGCCGAAAGCAAATAAAATTATAAATATGCTAAATAAACTTGCTGCTTCAGAATTGGTTTTAAATCCAGACGGAAGCGTTTATCACCTTAATCTTCAACCAGAAGATATTGCAGAGAAAATTCTATTAGTAGGCGATCCAGATAGAGTGCCAAAAGTTTCTCAATATTTTGATACAATTGAAATTCAAAAAAATAAAAGAGAATTCTACACGCATACTGGAACTTTAAGAGGAGAAAGAATTACGGTAATGTCTACCGGAATTGGTACAGAAAACATCGACATCGTGATGAACGAGCTGGATGCTTTGGTGAATATTGATTTAAAAGAAAAAGAATTCAAATCAGAACATACTGCGCTTCAATTATTCAGATTAGGAACTTGTGGTTCTGTAAATCCTGATGTGGAAGTAGATAACATGTTGGTTTCTCAAAACGTAGTTGGTTTAGATGGATTAATGCATTTTTACCAAGATTATGAGTTCGAAAATGAGTTTTCTAGAAATTTCATGGAAAAATTCCCATACGAAAGAATTAAGCCAATGCTTTATTTTTCTGAATGGACAGAATCTCAGTACGATTACTTCAAAGATGCTAAATACGTAGGAAATACTGCTACTTTCCCTGGTTTCTATGCGCCACAAGGAAGACAATTGCGTCTAAAAGCTGTAGATGATAAATTTTTAGAAACACTTAATGATTTAGGCGTTACTAATTTCGAAATGGAAACTTCTGCGATTTATGGTTTGTCTAAACTTTTAGGACACAAAGCAGTTACCATTAATAACGTAATTGCGAATAGAAGACGCGGAGAGTTTTCTGCTGATCATCATCAATCAGAAAAAAATATGATTGAATGGGTATTAGAAAGAGTTATCAAATAATTAAGAATCTCTAACTTTATAAATAAAAAACCAGCTAAAAATTAGCTGGTTTTTATTTTTTGAGAAATTTTTTATTGGGTTTTAATCCAACAGTCTTCTACGTGATCATTCACCATTCCTGTGGCTTGCATATGTGCATAAACTACTGTAGAACCCATAAATTTAAAACCCCGTTTCTTTAAGTCTTTGGCAAGAGCATCAGAAATTTCGGTAGTTGCGGGAACTTCTTTCAAGGTTTTAGGACGATTGATAATCGGTTCATGATTCACAAAACCCCAAATATATTTACTGAAAGAACCAAATTCCTTTTGAACTTCCATAAATTTTTGAGCATTATTAATCGTGGCGAGAATTTTCAGTCTATTTCTTATAATTCCAGCATTTTGGATGAGTTCTTCTACTTTATCCTCAGAATATTGTGCAATTTTTTGATAATCAAATTGATCAAAAGCCGCTCTGAAGTTCTCTCTTTTAGCTAAAATGGTGTACCAACTTAACCCCGCCTGAAAACTCTCTAAAATCAAAAATTCAAAAATTGTTTCATCATCATAAATAGGTTTTCCCCATTCTTGATCATGGTAATTTCGGTATAAATCGTCTTTTTCGCACCATGCACATCTTACTACTTCCATATTATAGATAGTATTGATAATTAAAATTTTACGTTAAAAAATTTAATAAAACTTTATCAATTGATTAACAAAATCTTGTGAAATTAGTGAGTAAATTTGTTATGTAAAAATTCACAAAATCTAGGTAAAGATACAACCTTCCTAATAATAGTTATTCATAAAAAATCAAATTTTTGTTGCAAAGAACCTCTGACAAATTCAGAGGTTCTTTATTTTTAACGATGTAACAATTCTTCATAATTCTGTAAGAACTGCCGTGTTTAATAATTCTACATTTGCTTTACTAACCAATCAAAATATATTATTATGGACACGAACAAACCATTAGACAATGCTTATGACAGATTAGACGAAGCTAGAGACAGAACAGTAAACTCTGTAGAAAATACAGCAGAAAACATGTCAGAAAGAGCAGAAAATTTTGCAGATGATGTAAAAGATTCTGCAGAAAATGCTTGGGAAAAAACCAAAGATGTTGCCAATGACATTTGGGAGAAAACCAAAGATGTCGCTGAAAACGTTAAGGATAAAACCGAAGACATGATAGACGATGTAAAAGACGAATACAGAGACAGAACCCATTAATTTTTATTCATCATTTTGATTTAGAATCCCGAATTTTTCGGGATTCTTTTATGCTATAAGTAATATTTTTATAAATTTGCCTAAAATAAATTATTATGTACGGATTACTTAAAGGTAAAAAAGGAATTATTTTCGGTGCGCTTAATGATCAATCTATCGCTTGGAAAGTAGCAGAACGTTGTCATGAAGAAGGTGCAGAATTTATCCTTTCAAACGCTCCTATAGCAATGAGAATGGGCGAAATAGATGCTTTAGCACAAAAAACTAATTCAGAAGTAATTGGCGCAGATGCTACTTCTATGGAAGATTTAGGAAAACTTTTTGATGCAGCTATCGCTAAATTTGGTAAAATAGATTTCATCCTTCACTCTATCGGAATGTCTGTAAACGTAAGAAAAGGCAAACATTATACAGATATCAACTATGATTGGTTAGAAAAAGGTTGGGATGTTTCTGCAGTTTCTTTCCACAAAGTAATGAAAACCGCTTGGGAAAAAGATTGTATGAATGAGTGGGGTTCTATCCTTGCGCTTACTTACATCGCTGCTCAAAGAACTTTCCCAGATTACAACGATATGGGAGATAACAAATCTTACCTAGAATCTATCGCAAGATCTTTCGGTTATTATTGGGGAGAGAAAAAAGTAAGAGTTAATACCATTTCTCAATCTCCTACCGTAACTACAGCAGGTTCTGGAGTTAAAGGTTTTGGTGGATTCATGGGATTTGCAGAAGATATGTCTCCTCTAGGAAACGCTACTGCATTAGATTGTGCTAATTATTGTGTAGCCATGTTCTCAGATCTTACCAGAAAGGTAACCATGCAAAATCTATTTAATGATGGTGGTTTCAGCAACACTGGAGTTTCTCAAAAAGTAGTAGATAAATACAACGGAGAATAAAATTTCTCAATTCCCCTCTTTTAGAGGGTTGGCAAAATTTTTAATTAAAAATTTTGACGGGGTGTACTCAATACAGAATCCATTCAGCTCTTTGTTGAATGGATTTTTTATGGCGCTTTAACACGCTGTCCGCTATATCTTTTTTAAATTTCCCAAAGCTTTTCCCTTTGCAAAAATTTAAAAAAGGATGCCGCTTCCATCGTTAGCGCAATAACAGCAAAAAGGAAAAATTTTAGTTATATTTGAAAAAAACTTCTTTACAATGAATTATCAAAAAATTCTACTCTCTACAGCAATCATAGCTTTTTCTTTTCATCATGCGCAAAACCTTAAACTCAATCCTACTTCTGCAGAAGAACGCTGGAAAGGTTACGAACAAAGAAAAAAATTAGAAGAAAATTCTATTCTCAAAAATTTAGAATTCAGAAATGTAGGTCCTACTACAATGAGTGGTAGAGTTACAGATATAGACGCCAATCCAGAAAATCCCACAGAATTTTACGTAGCGTATGCTTCGGGTGGATTGTGGTACACCAATAACAACGGAACTACCTTCACTCCTATTTTCGATAGAGAAGCCGTAATGACCATTGGCGACATTTACGTAGATTGGAAAACTAAAACCATTTTCATAGGAACTGGCGAAAGCAATTCTTCTCGTTCTTCTTATGCAGGAATGGGCATTTATAAAAGTACAGACCAAGGAAAATCTTGGCAAAACCTAGGCTTAAAAGACACCCATCACATTGGAAGAATTGTAGTAAATCCCGAAAACAATAATGAAATTTGGGTTGCAGCTGTTGGACATTTATATTCACCAAACGCAGAAAGAGGCGTTTTCAAAACCAATGACGGTGGTAAAACTTGGAAAAAAACACTTTTGGCTGACCAAAATTCTGGAGCAATTGATTTAGCCATAAATCCTCAAAACCCAAAAGAAGTTTACGCTACCCTATGGTACAAAGAACGTAAAGCGTGGAAATTTGTAGAAAGTGGTGCTTCATCTGGAATTTTCAAATCCAATGATGGTGGTGAATCTTGGCAAAAAATTTCGACTAAAGATTCTGGCTTTCCAGCAGATGAAAACGTAGGAAGAATCGGACTTTCCATTTTTCCAAAAAATCCAAATATCATTTATGCGATTGTTGACAATCAAAAAACAAGACCTGCTTCAAATGCAAAAGAAGAAAAATCTGAAAAATCTTTGGACAAAGCCAAAATGCAAAAAATCACCGAAGAAGAATTCTTGGCTTTAGATGATAAAACGGTTAATGAATACCTTGATGGAGAACGTTTCCCTGAAAGATATACCTCTGAAAACCTAAAAAAATCGCTCAGAGAAAATAAAATCACGGTAAAAGATATTTTCAACTATACACACAATGGAAATGATGATTTATTCAACATAGAAATTGAAGGTGCAGAAGTTTACCGCTCTGATGATGCCGGAAAATCTTGGAAAAAAACCAACGAAAAAAATCTAGACGGTTTATATTACACTTACGGTTATTATTTCGGGCAAATTTGGGTTTCGCCTACCAATCCAGATAAAGTAATCATTGCAGGTGTTCCAATTTTGGTTTCAGAAAATGGCGGAAAATCATTCAAATCGATAGATTCTCCAAATGTTCACGCAGACCACCATTCTATTTGGTTTAACCCAAAAAATGATAATCATTTCATCAATGGAAATGACGGCGGAATCAATATTTCTTACGACAATGGAAATTCTTACATTCATTGCAATTCATTGCCCGTTTCACAGTTTTATTCGGTGGATTATGATTTAGAAAAACCTTACAATGTTTATGGAGGAATGCAAGATAACGGCGTTTGGTTTGGCCCATCAAGCAATAGATTTGACTATAAAAAAGGAAAATTTGATAACAGCGATAATTTCAAATTTCTTCTAGGAGGAGACGGAATGCAAGTGCGTGTAGATTTCAGGGATAATGCTACTATTTATACTGGTTTTCAGTTTGGGAATTATTTTAGAATTAACAGAAAAACCAACGAAAGAAAATATCTAGAAGTTCCTAGAGAAATTGGCGAAAATCCACTTCGTTTCAATTGGGAAGCTCCTTTCCAGATTTCTCGTCACAATCAAGATATTGTTTATTTTGCTTCGCAAAGCGTTTACAGAAGTATGGACAAAGGTGAAACTTGGCAAAAAATTTCTGGAGACTTAACCAGAAATACTAAACAAGAAAATGTGCCTTATTCTACTCTTTCAACAGTGGAAGAAAGTCCAAAAAAATTCGGTTTAATCTATGCAGGAAGTGACGATGGATTGGTAAATGTAACCAAAGACGGTGGAAATTCTTGGCAAAAAATTGGCGATTTCCCAGGATTTTGGGTTTCTATGGTACAACCTTCTTCTTTCTCAGAATCTAGAGTTTATTTGAGTTTAAATGCTTACAGAGAAGATGATTTCCGTGCATTGCTTTACAGTTCTGATGATTTCGGGAAAACTTGGAAGAAAATTGGCGAAGATTTACCTTCAGAACCTATTAATGTCATCAGAGAAGATCACACCAACGAAAATCTATTGTATGTAGGAACTGATAATGGATTGTACATTTCTCTAGACCGAGGAAAAACGTTTATTTCTGCCAATAATGCTACTCTTCCTAATGTAGCAGTTCATGATTTAAAAGTTCATCACAGAGATAATGAATTGATTGTAGCAACTCACGGAAGAAGCATATACATTGCCGATGTGAAGAAATTACAAAAATTAACGCATGAAAATTTAGCTAAAGATTTAATCGTTTTTGATGTTGAAAGCATTAATTTCAAAGAAAATTGGGGCAAATCTTACAGTAATTTCACTGAAATTGAAAAGCAGAATTTCCCAATAGAATTTTACACTAAAAATGCTGGAAACGCTGTTATCAAAATCATCAATGCTCAAAATGAAACCGTAAAAACCATTAATCATCTTGCTGACAAAGGTTTTAACATCATTAATTATGATTTAACAGTAAATGCCACTGAAAAGTCTAAAAAAGCAGATGATGGTAATGTTTACATCACGCCAGGAAAATATACAGTAGAAATTTCTATCAATGGATTTACGGAAAAGAAATCGCTGGAAGTGAAAGAAAGACCTAAATCTAAAAGCAAAAGAGTAACCGAAGTTCCGCAAGGAACAATGTCTCCAGGAGAGTTTAAAAAATGGAGAAAAGAAGTGGGCTTCAAAAAGCAATTATGATTTTAAAACGCAAAGAATTTAAAAAAATATCTCTTTTAGTGAGCAAAGCTTATTGCGTAAACGGAATTGATTAAGCGAACGCTTCAAGAGTGAATTTATTCACTTTCTTTGCTTCCTTAAAATCTTTGTAAAGCAATAATAATCTTTGCGTTTAAAAGTTAACACAAAAAAGTCCCGAAAATTTCGGGACTTTTCTATTATTTTACACTTGGAATTACGATGAGACTTTCGTTTCCTGAACTATTTACCGCTTGAACTGCAAAGAAATAATTGTCTTTAGAATAAGGCAGTTTCATAGAATTTTCTTTGGTGAAAAATTTCTTTTGCCAAGTAGAAGAATCGGTTTCACGCATGAGAACGTAGTAACCTGAAACTTCTCCATTTTTTGGTTTTTCCCAATGAATGGTAGTGAAATTGGTCAATTCTTTTACATCCATCTTCACATTTTCTGGTTTTGAAGGAGATTTTGCCAAATTTGCCAAAACAGAAACATTTACCCCAACATTTTTCTTGAAATATTCAAAATCCATAAATTCTGGTAAATCTCCAAATTGCTTACCATTTTCTTTTCTAATATCTTGATGTTGATGGTCGTAATTTTCATTAAATTCAGTTAATCTTACCGCTGAAAAACCTTGATTTACAAACGAAGTATGGTCGCCACCACGTAGAAATCTATCATTTCTATAAATCAATTTCACTTCTAAATTGTCTACATAACGCTCTCCAATTTCCTTAATATATCTTGCCAACTGTCTGGCTTCGCCATCATTTTCTAAACCTAAATTTCTAATATTTTGAGCTTTTTTATCCAAATCAAATTGCGGTAAACCTTCAGAAAAAACTCTTAACTGATTGGCATTAATTAAATTGGTTTCGCTGGAAAGATTATTCCCAATCATATCATTATTCAACAAAGCTTCTAATTGCCAATTTTCATTTTTCGCCTTTTCTGCAAGCATTTTAGCGCCAAACAAACCTTGTTCTTCACCAGAAAATGCTACAAAAATTATGGTTGCAGGAAATTTAGATTGGCTCAAAATTCTAGCAGATTCTATTACGGCTCCTACTCCGCTTCCGTCGTCATTTGCTCCAGGTGCGAAATCTTTGTTATTCATCACATCAGAAACTCTGGAATCAAGATGTCCGCCAATCATAAAAATTCTTTTATCATTAGGATCAGTTCCACGCAAAACAGCAATAGCATTTCCTAAATCTGTTGGCTGATTGATTCGTTTTCCATCTGGTTGAATAGTTTGACGTTGTAGGAAAACTTCCATTCTTCCGTCTGCATTTTTAGCATAATTTTTAAATTTAGAAAGCACCCAATTTCTAGCAGCACCAATTCCTTTTTTGGCATCAGTAGTAGAACTCATGGTATGACGAGTTCCGAAACTTACTAATTTATTGATATGAGATTTTAAAGAATCTGCGCTTACTTGAGACACATAATTCGCAATTTCTGCATCTCTGGAAACAGTTTGTTGTGCCGAGAATACAGCAGGAATTAATAAAACTGAAAGTATAAGTTTTTTCATTATTTAGAGTTGGTTTTATTTATTTTAATTTCAAAATTTCTTGACAAAAACGTTCTACCACTTCGGTTTCTGTAGCCCAAGAAGTAATAATTCTAATGGCTGATTTTTGTGCATCTATTTTCTTCCAAACATAAAAATCAAACTGCTCTGAAAGTTTCTCAATTTGTGAATTTTCTAAAATCGGGAAAATCTGATTGGTGTCTGTTTCCGCCAAAAAATTACAACCTATTTCTTTGAAAGTTTGCTTGATTTTCATGGCTTGTTGATTAGCATGTTTCGCTAAATCCCAATATAAATCGTCTTTCATCAACTCTTGAAACTGAATTCCGAGTATTCTTCCTTTCGCGAGCATTGCACCTTTTTGCTTGATATGAAACCCGAATTCTTCTTGCAGACTTTGTCTGTTTATAATGATTGCTTCACCTAATAAAGCTCCGTTTTTAGTTCCGCCAAGATAAAAAACATCTGTAAACTTCGCTACATCTTCTAGCGTTACATCATTGCTTACTGCCGTTAAAGCGTGTCCTAATCTGGCACCATCCATAAATAAATATAGATTTTTTTCTTTGCAAAAATTTGATAAATCTTCCAGTTCTTTTTTGGTATAAATCGTTCCAATTTCGGTAGAATTAGAAATATAAACCAGCTTTTGTTTTAATTGATGAGGAACATTGGTATGAACATCTAACACTTTCTGAATATCTTCTGGTTTAAGTTTTCCATCTGGAGTTTCTACCCCATGAACTTTGTGACCTGTTGCTTCTATCGCACCAGCTTCATTGGTGAAAATATGACCAGTAGTTGCAGAAACCACACTTTCGTGAGGTCTTAGAATTGCTGAAATCACCAATAAATTCGCTTGAGTGCCTCCGCTTACAAAATGAACTTTAGAATGTGGAGATTTAGATTTTTCTAGAATAATTTTTTCTGCTTCTGCACAATAATCATCTAAACCATAACCATTTTGTTGAGAGGAATTGGTACGTAGTAACGCTTCTAAAATACTGGGATAACAACCTTCTGAATAGTCGTTTTTAAAAGAATATTTCATAGGACTAAATTAAGGAAAAAGTGCAAGATTGTTAATACTTACAATATTAATTTTAAAATTAACTTGTTCTTTTGTCTTGAAACAAAAGAACTAAAAATTCAAGACTGGAAACTCGGCTAAAATTTTAAATAATTTTCTAAAATTTCCAAAACTCGTCCTTAGCTTTTTCCTTACATACTCAAACAGTGGAAATTTCTTTACAAAAATTTTTAAAAATTTTCAAACGCCTCCGTTTCCTAGGTCATAAAAATCGAAAAACTTAATTCAAAAAATTTAATAAAATACGGAAACTGCGCCCCAGATTGAGCCATTGTTGGAGCTCATCTCAAAAAAATATGGAAATTAGGATTGGCTTTTGAGATAGCGACTGGCGAAAGCTGGAAATGGCGCCCGAATTATTGGCTTTTTCTATAAAATTTAACTATTTTTTCATTATTTTCAATAAAGTGTGTAACCTTTTCGTTATAATGAACGTATAATAAGATATGAGACAGTTAAAAATTACAAAACAGGTTACCAATAGAGAAACCGCTTCCCTTGACAAATATTTGCAAGAAATTGGTAAAGTAGAACTCATCACAGCAGACGAAGAAGTAGAACTCGCTCAAAGAATCCGTAACGGAGACAGAGCTGCTCTAGAAAAGTTGATTAAAGCCAACTTGCGTTTCGTGGTGTCTGTATCAAAACAATATCAAAACCAAGGATTATCTCTTCCTGACCTTATTAATGAAGGAAACCTTGGCCTTATGAAAGCTGCTAAAAGATATGACGAAACCAGAGGTTTCAAATTTATTTCTTACGCAGTTTGGTGGATTAGACAATCTATCTTACAAGCTCTTGCAGAGCAATCTAGAATTGTAAGATTACCTTTGAACAAAATTGGTTCAATCAATAAAATCAACAAAGCTTACGCACACTTAGAACAAGAAAATGAAAGACCACCTTCACCAGAAGAATTGGCAGAAGTTCTAGACATGAGCGAAGAAGATATTAAAGAATCTATGAAAAACTCTGGTCGTCACCTTTCTATGGACGCACCATTAGTAGAAGGAGAAGATTCTAACTTGTATGACGTTTTACGTTCTGGTGAATCACCAAGTCCTGATAAAGACTTAATGCTAGAATCTCTACAAATAGAGATTGAAAGAGCTTTACAAACGCTTACGCCAAGAGAAGCAGATTTGGTAAGATTATATTTCGGTCTAAACGGAAAACATCCTATGACTTTAGAAGAAATAGGTGAAACTTTCGACTTAACGAGAGAAAGAGTAAGACAGATTAAAGAAAAAGCTATTAAGAGATTGAAACACAACTCTAGAAGCAAAATCTTGAAGTCTTACCTTGGTAAATAAAAAATTCTTAAATTAGAGCAAAGTTTTCGGGCTTTGCTTTTTTTATATGAAAACATTTATTTCTGATTTATACAAAAGACCAACCTTCCTTTCAATTTTAGGAATATTATTATATGTTATAATGATTCCTTTAATTATTTATCAAATGATGACTTTAGATGAAAGTTCAAGTCTAGTTTATATGTTAGAAATTATATTTTTATTAATCTTTTTCTTTATTGTTTTGATTG
>JPFL01000770.1:0-12758 GCA_000733385.1 Paramecium biaurelia
TTAATTGTCTTACAAATAATTTGATGAATCTGAAGATGAAAATGAGAGTACATTTGCACTAGATAAAAGTTCCTTGATTATCAGAGGAATTTTAATGTTAACAATTTATATTATATCATACAAGATACCTGATCTATCATAATTTTTAAATTTAATTGGAAGTTTTTTCGGTTCATTTTGTTAAGTAATATGGTTTTAGATTTATATAGTTTTTAATACCATTATTAGCCCATTGGATTTGTTTCAAAAATTAAGAAGCCAGTATGAGATTAAAATTAGAATATTTTTTAATGTCTATATTTACAGCCTTATCAATTGTTTTTGGATCATATGAATCAATCAAAGGGTTAATATGAATATATGTTAATATATAATAAAATTGAGACTAAAATTAATTTATAGCACATAATTGAAAATCAATTAGATTCAATTTTAAAACTGAAGGATTTCTTTAGAAAAAATTATATAATATGATTTTCTTTATTATCTCCATAATAATTATCTTTTAATAAACCTTCCTTAAATAATTTCTCTAATTTTACAACATATAATGTATTATTTCGAGGGTATTTAAATTGTTATAGTATTTTACATTAAGGATTTATTGTCATAGTCCTAGTTAAGACTCTATCAAATAAAGAATCGAATTAAATTTTGAATTATATTAAAGCATTACCTACTTTATTCATATAAATTACTGTAATTCTTGGGTTCTACTTTTTTTTTTAGAATTTTATTTTATATTTAATTTTTAAAATAAAATGATCTTGTATTATTAAATTACTGTCTTTTCTTAAGAAACAAAGATGATTAATACATCACCTGATAAATTGGCTAAAATATTAGATAAATCAAAACAATGGAAACCAATATTAAAAATATTGAAATTATTATTGCAATCATTGCCATCTATTGAATTTCTTTATTAAATATTAAATTGAGATCTTCCATTTATTCTGCAATATCATTTTCAATTTACAAATCATAAAAGAGTATCAAATAATAATTGATATTTTTAAGCTTTTAAATAGTTATTACAACATCCTTTTCATAAATTGTATTATATCTACATAAGATATCCTAAGTTGCTAAATGGCAAGTAGACTAAACAGTATGTTTATTATAATAATTGATAAGAGAATTCCAATCTTCAGAATTAAATCCTGTAATTTCTGAATCTGCAAAGTTTTTAAGTTGATATGAATTAGATATATCTTTATTTTTATAATTTGTTAATAGTAATTATCCTTTTTGATCTGCTATCATAATATTAATCATTTTAACTAGAATCATACTATTTTCAAATATTATATCAGAACAAAAGATGCCTTAAATATCCCAATTTAAATTTAACATTGATTGAGTCATAGTCATTGAATAAGTAGCTTCTGTTCCAAAATATCTATATACATCACTTAATTGAGTATTATTACGTTTATCATTCTTTAAATTTTCGAAATGGTTTTGATACCATATTCTTTCTTTAGGATGAAAATTTTCAAATTTTATTTCTTATGGGTAGACGTAATTATATTCATACAGGTCTATTGAAGATACAAAATACAATTAATTAGGAATAAATGGATCATCAAGACCCATTATACCTAAAATATTAGAACCAACAAAATAGGTATGATTTCTAAATGTTTAATCAGTTAAATTTTCAATGGGTTCATGATCATCTTCATTAAGTGCAAAATATTAATAACATGGTATAGAATAGTAATGCTCAGAAGGCAAATTTGTTGAATTATAGTCACAAGGACGAGAGATTGGGTTATTGATCAAAATATT
Source organism: Paramecium biaurelia (assembly GCA_000733385.1). Lineage (NCBI taxonomy): Eukaryota > Ciliophora > Oligohymenophorea > Peniculida > Parameciidae > Paramecium > Paramecium biaurelia. Next base: position 1,795 of record JPFL01000770.1, read on the forward strand.
ATTTTTCAATTAAAGCCAATATAATTAATTCAGATTAGTCAGAGTAATTTAAGCTTTTATGATTTATGAAATAATACTTCTTGTAAATACAGAATTTAGTTATCCATTTATAGAATCAGCTGAATTTGTTAAATGATTAAACATCTCCTTCAGCATAATATCCCTTTCAGAAATACTTAGTATTTTCTTTGCATAGTATAAATTTATTGTCTATGTCAATATGATTGAAGGAATGATTATTGCCAAAATAATACCATTAATAATTAATATCTGAGTTCTCATTTTAAATTTTCCTAATTTTGAACGAAAACAACGATTTAAAATGGAGGTCTAGATCTAAAAATTCATTATTTAAGGGATTAATAAAAAAATAATAAAATACTTTATCAATTTGATTTGTTATATTATACTTTATATCATAATAAAATTTAAGCGATCCTATTTATAAATCTTACTATTAAATTCATTTATTTTCACATTTCTTACTAGAGATAAAATAATATTTATATACAGAAAATTTAGTATAAGATTAAATTTAAATTACCTCAAATTAATAATTCATAAAATTAAAAAACATTTTACTCAAAGTTTAGAGTAATTATTGCTTCAGTAAAAATGAATGACTACAAGCTTTTCATAGAATTAATTTATAAAATTTCTATGGTTGTATCAATTTTTTATGTTTGATTTGTTTTTAACTTTGTTATTTAATTTGTATATTAAAAAATAAATAAAATATATATTTATTAGTTATTAATTTTATTAATTACACAACATTTTACTTAATTTGAGATATTCAAAGTTATCAATTGAAAATTGTCAAATTATAATAATCTACTTATCTATCTTAAGATTATCATTTATGTATATTAATGATTAAAGACTAAAGTATATTAGTAGTTAATATAAACATAGTTAATGTTAAACTTTAATAAAAAATAATGAATATTTAGAGATTTTATGATATAATATAATTTTATTAATAATAATAATGAATCAATAATTTTTTGGTAATAGCAGATTGGCAATCCAAAGAGCTCAATAACTTCATTTATTCTTCACAGAGTCAGTTATATATGACTAATTTAAATATACAGCTAAAATGTCTCAATATCCAAAGATCGTATTTTTGCAATCAAATCCATTTGTTAGAAATTTAGTTGAGAAGTATTGAATTACAATATACATTTAGATAATTTGTTCAATATTCTATTATTGATGCTTAGAAGACAACTGGAGAAGTAAGTGATTTATTGATGGTTAGGATAGTGTTTCTAGATTGGCAGAATAGGTTCAATTGTAATCTACTTAAACTAATGGTGCATTGTTATTTGGATTCCCTAATAATACAATTGAAGCAGAAAAGTAAATATATGAATAAAATAATTCTTAGACTCGATCGATTATTAGATGGTGTTAATTTGGCTATTAAATTTAAATTATCTGAATCATTAGCATCGAAAATAGCAGGATCATATTTATCATGTTAATCATGTGGCAAAGTATTCAACACAAGTCTACCATTTGTCACTCCAACTCATCCAGGATATTAGAATAATGTAAGATAAAAATAATATTAATTTTAGTGTTAAACTCCAAGTAAATGTGCTTTAGAATAGAGTTCTGCTCCAGCTGATTAAATAAATGCAGAAGTTGCCTCATATTATTAATAGAAAGTATGATTTTTTATAAATAAAATTAGGGTGCATATCTTGAATATGAAATAAACGAAGAGCATTTATTATATGATTCATAAGAATTCTTTGAAAAATTAGATAATGCAGTTGCAACACATATCAAGGTTTGATATTTTTAAACAAATAAAGATATATATAAAATTATAATTACAATATATTTTTATTTTCAGTTTTGAAATATTTTAAATATAGTCAAAAGCTGAAAAAGTAAAATTAGTTTTAAAAAATTGATTAATAACTTCATTATTATTATTTGCTTTTTCTTTTTTACTATTATTTAATTAGAAATCTATTCTAAATATTGTGTTTATATATTTGAATGCCTAAAGCCAAATTATCCATATGTGTTAATCTCTACTACTGAGATTAAAGCACATTCGATTGTTCTTTACTTAGATCAGTCTATATTAATTTTATGTTAATAATTACATAAATTCTTTCATTAGGTTATGTTTGAATAGGTTTTTATGTGTCATTGTGTGCATAGGTACTAATCATTCTAGTTTTACGATCATTTTTAATATGTTAGCTACTTCTATTTTCTACACTCCTTTTTAGATAAGTGATTTCAGATCTTTAACTATTGCTGCTATGGCGATCTGATCTTTCAGTACTACCTTATTTAAATTTTAAATTGCTTTTATGTCTAACATAAGTAGTAGAATCTCTATGGATTATATATTTAGATTAATACGTATTGCCTAAGTATTTAGATTATTTAACTGCAAGTAATTGTGCCAATTAGCCTTTAGATTGACTGGATGGTTTTTGAGAAATAGATTTTTGATTTTTAGAAGGTAAACTAGGTTTTTTAGGAGCTGAAGTATCTCTATGTGGAACAGGATCTTAGGATTTAGTTTTACCCTTTCTATTTAAAATAATTAATAGATTAATACGTTTATGATTTATTTTGATTTCTATCTGAAAAAGCTTTATTTAGGAACATTTCCATAGATGATGAGCCTCCTGTTTCTGCTACTTTAGAGACTTATGGTTATTTAATTTCTTTTGGTTATGCTTATTATTAAAGTAATAATTAATGTTATTGTTATTGATTTTAAAGTAGATGCAATAGGATTTATTGTTAAACATCTTAATTATAAGGTTATGTAGGTTATTATTATGAATATAATTTTTATTTGACTAATGGGGATGATTTTTATTGTTCTATTAATGGTGTTTTATTAAATATATTCTATTTTTCAATAGAAATTGGTTTAGAAGAAATATCAGGTTTTATTTACTTTTCTCTTTGTTATTTGAGTTTTAGGAGATAATAACAAGTGGTAATACAATTATGTTTGTTATTTTTGATCATTTAGACAGCTTCTTCTTCCGAGATGTTATATTAGAGTAATTATTGAAGAATAGTGAAATCAACATCAATTTTAAAATTGTCCAATCTAGATACTCTATTGATAATACTTAGTGTTTACTCCTTCAGGAATAGTCATTTTGCCAGCGAAAAGAATAAAATCATGTTATCTGATTTCTGGTATAGTAATTCTTTTTGAAGGATCTTTCTAGAGAATTTTTCGAAGAAGATCAGCAGCTTAAGGAGATACACTTTTAGGTAGTTTGTAATCAGAATGTTTGATCTTTTCATATAATTATTTTGTATTTTGATCTTCGAATGGTACACATCTAAAAATAAAGAAAAGTAGAATACCCACATATCATAGCATACAAGATTATACCACATGACCATATATCAGTTTTTAATCCTTCATAAGGTAAACCACTGACCATCTCAGGTGCAGCATAACAAGGACTGCCACATGGTGTATGTAACTTTTAGTTTGGTTGATAGAGATTAGATAATCCAAAATCGACTACCTTAACTTATTTATTGGAATCCAAAAGTATGTTCTCAGGTTTGAGATCTCTATGCACAATACCTAATTGATGTATGTATTCTATGGCATTGAGAAGTTAAAAGAATATACGACCAGCTTCACGCTCTTCAAGTCGAGATTTTGAAACAATATGTTCAAATAACTCACCTCCTGGTGCATATTCAGTTATGAGATATAATTTTATTTCACTCTCAATGATCTCTTATAACTCATTTAACATACCTCATATAATTAAATGATATTTGGATGTCGTATTTTACGTAGAATATGAATTTCACGTTGTATCCTTACATAGTCAGCCTCGTTTTCTATTTTCTCCTTCTCTAGAATCTTTATTGCTACCTTTGTAAATTGAAGTGAGTTAATACTTTTTCATTTGTGCATTTGTGAATACCCAACTTCACTTTTCCAAAGGTTCCTTATCCTAAAGTTTTATCCACCACATAATTCTAAAGTGGATTGAAATTAGGGTCCTTGAATGTATAGAGTTTTGGCATAACAGAATTTATATTAAATTAATCAATCATCTAATTTTATGATTATTCAATCTCTCCAATGCTAATAGTAATGCTTATGTTCCATTACGTCCTCCACCTTAGGCAACTAAAGCATGATACAACTATTTCACCAAAGCTAACCCTGGCAAACTCAAGTTCATCCTATTAGCTTCATTGATTCCTATGCTTAAATCTTTAATAAAATGTTCAACATAAAATCCAGGTTCAAAATCTCCCTTCACCATTCTTAATCCCAAAACACTCCAAGCTGTTGAATTTGCTGCTCCACTCTTTATTGTATTTATCAACTATTCCAAATTCAATCCACATTTGTGTCCATATAACAATCCTTCAACTGTACCTATCATATTCCCTGCCAACACTATCTAATTTACCATCTTTGTATGTTAACCTAAACCAGCACCCCCCATTAATTAAACATTTGCACTATAAACCTTTAATACATCATTTATTCTATCCAAAGCCTTCTATTGTCCTCCACACATTACCACTAATCTCCCCTCTCTAGCTCCTATATCTCCTCCACTTACTGGAGCATCAATCGAATCTATTCCTTTTTGACTTGCCTCATTGAAAATTCTCTATGCCAATTCAGGTGATGATGTAGTGTGATCAACTAACAATGAACCCTTTTTCATATGATTTAATATTCCTTGATCTCCTAAAACTACTTATTCAACATCCTTTGGGTATCCTAACATTAAAAAAACTGCATCTGAATTTTATGCCAATTCATGTGGTTGAACAAATTCTGCTCCTGCTTCTACAAGAGGTTATGCCTTGGTAACTGTTCTGTTGTATATACGCAATTTGTGACCAGCTTTAAGAATATGCTTACACATAGACACTCCCATAACACCTGTCCCAATCCAGCCAATATTCATATTTATTATAGATTCAATATAAATGATATTCAACTCATAATTCCATCTATATATTTCTTAAAATAAAATTCTGAAAAAATTCTGTGTCAATTTATGTGAATGTTTGAGAAGTTTAATAATTTCAAACTCCTTTTAGCATTTGTAGTTCTTGCAAAACAAAATAAAATTGCAATAAAGATTTATTATATTAATCTATTTAGCATACTTATCCCTTTAAATTATCTATCATATAGAACAATCAACCAATTTATCTTATCAAAAGAATAACTTTAGGTATCATCCTAGATAAAGTTTAGTTGGACTAAAAGGTAAGTAAAAAAATATATATAGTAAACTTTAAGTATGATAATATTTGATTTAATAATTTATTCTTAGCATATGAGGTTACAAGAATAAATTATCAAAATATCTTAAAAAATGATATCATTTTAATATATTCCATTAATTTTATTACATTTATAATATATTATCTACTTGAGAAATTGTTAAGATTGTGATATATTTATTTTAAAATGCTAATTTATACAAGTTACTTATATGTGCAATTTACAATTAAAAACACTTTTTTTCTTGTGGACATAATCATGAATGAGTAAAGCTCGTTGAAATACACTATTATTAGCTCAATTTCTTTAGCAATTTCTATTTTTTTATTGGTTATGGAGATACTTAAAAAACAAAATATTTATGCAAATAATTTAGGAGCAGCATTATTATGCATGCTCAATATTGAGTTCATTTACAAGGATATTCCTTAAATAAACATGCTTTAATTAGGTACATTCATAGTAATTCTGATTACATAATTTGAAGATGCAGAAAAATGGCATAAATTATGGAAGCACTCTATTTTGGTGTATTTTTTTATCAGAACCTTTATATAATATGGGGAATAATTGTACATAACAGAAATGTTGACATGCTTTTTATGGTAGCCTTTGAATCATTGGATGTTGCATTTGAAGAAAGAGGATAATCCGATGGCATTAAAGAAGCAATCATTAGATATCACAAAGTATAACATTGAATAAATTCCATAACTTGTAAAGGATTCTTTGGAATAGGATGAATAGTGTAGTAGCATTTTGAGAAGTTTAAACATCTAAAATAATATGAATGAAATGAAGTAAATGGAACTTAAGAATCCTTTTATGTAATATAAAGAGAGTTAGATTAACACTATTTAATTCAAAGGATTAGAATCACAGAAATCTACATCTAATTTAGAATTACCTTAAATTTGGAATTTGTTACCATTTGGAATAGGACTAATGAATAATCTATTTGAAATGGTGATAAATAATTAAAAATTATTATAGTTTTTAAAAGTATCAGATAATGATGGAAGAAACATCATTTTAAGTTTAGATACATTATTAGAAAAGTAAAATCTATATTTAAAATAAGTTGTGAATCATGGGAAAGTAAATCCTTAAAGAAAGTGAGTTCCAATCATAGTAACCGTTAGAGTAAAAGGTTTCCTAAAGGTCCATAGTTATCAATAATATCAAAATGTTTAAATGAATAAAACTCAGTGAATCCAGAGGGAGGCACCAACACAAATTTAAATAATAATAATTTTTTTGGTTCAAATCTGAATAGCCAATTCAAAGATGAATTAATGACAACTAAGAGTAGATTCAAAAATTTAAACTTACTATTCAAAAAGTTTGCTTAAAAGTCTTCTTCTCTTACAAATAATATGGATAATTCTATGTAATCAATAGGATAAAATATACAGATAATTAAGATCATTTAGGATGTTGGAACAATGAAATACTATTTAAGAATTAAAGTATATGAGATTGAAATAAATAATAAAATAAACTATCTCTTTTTTATTGAGAATATTACTAATAAAGAAGAATTAAAGTAATTGAACATTAGATACAAATATTAATAAGCACTTTTAAATTCATTATGTCATGAATTAAGGACACCAATGAATAGTACATTATCACAATTAAATGCATTATCTACATTGATTGCACCTAATATTAGAGATAAAAATTTGTAACCAGCAATTATTTCAGCCAAAAAACTAATGTTTTAATTAAATGACATATTGGATTATGCTTAAATAGATTGTAAAAATTTTAATTTGAATATGTCTCAATTTGATTTAAATGAAATTTTTGAAATTTTAACAGAATTATTTGAATAGGAATGTAAAGAAAAATAGTTAGACTTTTAATTAAATACATAACTTAATTATACAATTTATAGTGATAAAGAAAGAATACTTCGAATTTTGGTCAATTTGATAGATAATTCAATTAAATTTACTAATTAGAATGGTTCTATTTTAGTGAATGTTGATAAATAATAATCAAACATAATATTTTCAGTAGAAGATAATGGTGTTGGAATGTCAGAGAAGACTTTATATTAAATTAGGAATAGTGATGATATGTAATTTTATGATTCTTTTATATTCTAATAAACAAAATTAGGTCTAGGATTGAAAATCTCTTAATAAATAGCTTAATTTCTATGTGTTAATAATGAGTTAGTAATAGAGAGCATTGAGAATGAGTATACAAAAATATCATTCAAGATAGGAAATCATCATAAATTTATTAGTTAGTAAAAGTTTCCATCATTCTAAGGATGTAATATCACAATCAGTTGTAGTTGCATTTAAATCTTAATTGTGGATGATGTAAGATTTAACCATAGTGCCATTGAAGCCCTTTTATCATAGCATAAAGTGAAAATGGATAGTGCTTATAACGGTTAGTAAGCAATTGAAAAAATTAAATAAAAATTGACATCTCCATGTTGTAAAACTTATAAGCTTATTTTTATGGATATAGAAATGCCTGTTAAGAACGGGTATTAAGCTTCGAAAGATGTAATCATATATTACTTTATATAAATAGATCACTGAGATTTTGACAGAAGAAAATTTGAATGATTAATGTGCAATAGTGATGTGTTCTGCTTACAATGGAAATGAAAATAATGATAATGTAAAGAGTTGTGGTATCAAAGAGATATTACCTAAACCAATAGAGTAAAAATAACTTAAACAATTACTTGATAAATATTTATTATGATTAAATTTATTAATAAATGGAAGCACTTATAAAATTATTGATACTCTAATTAATAATTAAAGACTTCATTGATATAGCTTTTATTTGGTAAGATAGCAATTTGATAACCGTTTGCTTGAATATAATATCACTTAGTATTGGAATGATAATTTTCATTTTAGATTATTGCAAATTATCAATCACTTATTTAAAAGTGGGCCTCTTTGGATTATGTGTAATAAATTCTGAAATCCCATTTTAACAAAAAATTAACTTCGCCAACATTATCTGTTTTGCTTATACTACTCTAATATTATTTAACATTTATTCATAACACCTATCAACTAGACTGATAGTTCATTTTTAACTACTTTATATTGCTATTAGATTTTCTTTTACATAACAGAATTTTGAATTGCATCCATTTCTGATCATGATCTTATTATAACCAATAAATCATTATATTATACATTACATGGCCAAGGTCAAACTTTCATCATTCACTTAAACATTGTATTAAGAGGAGTCCAAATTTAAGTAAGTATAATTTGAATAAGATTAATTATTATCAAGTGAAAGTAAAAGAGACTTTATTAAGTATGATCTAAATGAGAGTATCATCCTAAAAGCTTTTAATGGAGAAATAGAAACTCCTTAACAAGAGCACAAATACATAGGACTTAACAAAGACTTCATGGATCAAAGAATCATTGTAAAAAAACACCCAAATAACAAACAAACAACTGTTTTATCTGATTTCAATTATAATTAAGAACCATTAAAACCAGAGAGAAATACTATAACTAAGTATTCAGAAATAGTCTCTATAATGAATAATCTGCCTTTTGGTATACTTTTTGTAGATTAATCATTGAAAGTTTTAGACTTAAACCAAAAAGTAACCCAACTACTCGGTTTAACTAACCCTAGTGACATCATTGCATTTTTAGATCAAGCTATTTAAAGGTAATATTATAATATTATGAAAGCGGAGACTATTGTGAATTTAGATCATCAAAGAAAGTAAGAAAACCTTAAAAATCTACCAGTAAAATGACATTCCTAAAATAACCTTCAATTAGTCCATAAAAATTATTCTTAGATGAACACATTTCTGATGCATTTTCTTAATATAACAACAATGCATCCTAATTTAAGGGAGATAGTGATGCAAATATTGGAAAAAATCTTAAATCTATATTTTAAAATTTTAAAAAAATTCATCAAAGCCAATTAACATCCTTATCCCGAGATAACTTTCAATATATAATCAGAATGGATAATATGAATAAGTCTGGCGAGAAAATTAAATATAAGAGTTTAAAACTCAAAATATTTTAATTGGATGGTTTTGTGTAATGGGAGTCTGTAGTTTATTTATTCTTTTTGGAAAATATCACTAAGAGAGAAGAATATAAATTGCTTAATCATAAATTTAAATTTTAATAGGCTTTACTTAATTCTTTATGTCATGAACTAAGAACTCCTATAAATGGTACAGTGTCTTAATTATATGCCTTGAAGGATCAATTGTCTTAGAGTTTGATTGAATCTCATTTGGATCCTGCCATTGTATCAACCAAGAGGTTGCAATTCCAACTAAATGATATCTTAGATTATGCTTAAATTTAATGCTCATCTTTGATCTTGAATAAATCCTGTTTCAAATTGTAAGAAGTCTTTTAATAACTATATGAACTTTTTAATTTTGAATGTGTCTAAAAAAATATCAATCTCATTATTGAAAATGTGAGTCATATCTAAATTTATACAGATAAAGAAAGACTGATTAGAATTTTCATTAATTTATTAGATAATTCTGTTAAATTTACAAATAAAGGAGGTACTATCAAATTAATTAGTCAAAAAACTCCTCTTTTCTATAAGTTATCAATAGAAGATGATGGGTAGGGTATTTCAGAAGAAGTCATTTAAAAAATTGAGTAATCGGCAGAATTATTATTCTAAGACTCGCTTCAATATGATTCTAACAAACTTGGGTTAGGCTTGAGAATTTCATAATAGTTAGCCAAATATTTATATAAGGATTAGTTTTTTGAGATAGATTCTGTTTATGATAAATATACAAAAGTGAGTTTTAGAGTATCAAATTAAATTCATCTTTGCTCCAATGAATTTGAAATTGACAAACATTAATTCACTTAGATTTCGGATTGTGATTGTAGCAAGATTTTGATAGTTGATGATATAAGTTGCAATCATTTTGCCTTGTAAGTCTTACTTAAAAAGTTCAAAGTGAAAACTGATAGTGCTTACAATGGTAATTCAGCAATTGAATTAGTCAAAGAGAGATTTTCATAATAATGTTGCAAGACTTACAGATTAATATTTATGGATATTGAAATGCCTGGTAAAAATGGTTTTTAAGCTTCCAAAGAAGTAAGAGTGTTAATATCTAGATAACTTAATTATTGAAGGAACGAAATTTGAATGATAGTTGTATTATAACAATGTATTCAGCTTACTCAGGTGATGAAGATGTTCTGATAGCTAGTTAATGTGGTATGAAAGAGCGTATCTCTAAGCCCACTGAAGTACAAAAATTAGAATATCTTGTTAATAAGTACCTACTTTGAATATTATATATGTGTGATTATATGTAATCTCTTAATAATTTATTTTATAGTAATGCAAAATGAGACTAATAAAAGAGTTGCCTATTTTTATCATCCTTAAATAGGAAGATATCATTATGGTAAGGAACATCCAATGAAACCAAAAAGAATTGCAATGGCGCATAATTTAATTGTGAATTATGGGTAATGTATTATAATTAAGTGTTAGATTATACCGAAACCTGGATGTATATATGAATAGATAGGCTTCATTAAAAGAGATGGAGAAATTTCATGAACCAGAATACTTGCAATATTTGAGTCAATTCACAAGTGTTAGAAGTCAAATAGTAAATGAGTATCAACACTATAATTAACAACCAAATATCACTCAT
>JPFL01000771.1:0-12751 GCA_000733385.1 Paramecium biaurelia
CACCATTATCCTCAACTGAAAAAATTATACATTATTTTTCTTTCTAAATAACTACTATTATAGAACCACACTAATTTGTAAATTTTATAGAATTATCTATTAAATTGACTAAAATTCTAAGAATTCTTTCTTTATCACTACATATTATGTAATTAGATTTTGCATTTAATTGAAAGTTTAACTATTTTTCTTTACATTCTTATTCAAACAATTCTCTTAAAATTTCAAAGATTTCATTTGAATCAAAATGTGAAATATTCAAATTAAAGTTTTTACTATCAATTTAAGCATAATCCAATATATCATTTAATTAAAACATAAGCTTTTTAGCTGATATTATAGCGGGCTGTAAATTTTTATCTCTAATATCAGGAGCAATTAATGTAGACAATGCATTTAATTGTGATAATGTACTATTCATTGGTGTTCTTAATTCATGACATAATGAATTTAAAAGTGCCTATTGAAACTTGTATCTAATGTTTAACTACCTTAATTCTTCCTTATTTGATATGTTCTCAATTATAAACAAATAGTTTATTTTATTATTTATTTCAACCTCATATACTTTAATTCTTAAATAACATTTCATAACTCCAAAATCTTAGACAATCTTTATTATCTGTATATTTTATCCTATTGATTACACTGAATTATCCACATTATTTGTAGACTTTTATGCAAATTTCTAGAATAACAAATTCAAATTTCTAAATCTAGTCTTAGATGTCATCACTTCATCTCTGATTTAGTTATTTGTATTTTAATAATAAACAAGTGTATTTGTACCTCCCTCTATATTCACTGAGTTTTAGTCATTTAAACTTTTTGATATTATGGATAACTATGGACCTTTTAAGAACCTTTTACTCTAACGGTTGCTTTGATTGGAACCTACTTATTTTATGGATTTACTTTCCCATGATTCACAACTTATTTTAGATAGAGATTATACCTTTCTAATAATGAATCTAAACTTAAGATAATGTTTCTTCCATCATTATCTGACACTTTTAAAAAGTATAATAATTTTTAATTATTTATCACCATTTCAAATAGATTATTCATTAATCCTATACCAAATGGCAACAAATCCCAAATCTAGGGTATATCTAACTTAGATGTAAATTTCTATGATTCTATTTCTTTCATTGAAAAAGTGTTCATTAGACTCTCTTTATATTACACAAAAGGATTTTTAAGTTCCATTTATTTCAACTCTTTCAAATTATGTTGAATATTTAAACTTCCTAAAACGCTGCTACATTATTCATCTTATTCTGATTAATCCTTCACAATTTATGGAATTTACTCTATGTTATATTTTGTCATATCTAAAGATTGCTTCTTAAATGACATCTAATCATCTTCCTTCTTCATATACAACATCCAATGATTCAAAGGTTACCATAAAAAACATGTCAACAATTCAGTTAAGTACAGTTATTCCTTATATTATATGAAGGTTCTGATAAAAAAATACATCAAAATTGAGTGCTTAATAAATTTATGCCATTTTTATGCATCATCAAATTATGTAATCAAAATTGCTATGTAAGTCCCTAATTAAATTGTATTAATTTAAGGAATATCTTTGTATATGAACTCCATATTAAGTACACATAACAATAATGCACCTAGATTGTTTGTATGAATATTATGTTTTTTAAGTGTCGCCATACCCAATAATAAAACTGAAATTGCTAAAGAAATTGAGTTTATAATTGTGTATTACAGTTGGCTCTCCTCATTCATGATTATGTCCACAAGAAAAAAAGTGTTTTTTATTGTAAATTGCACATATAGGTAACTTCTATAAATTAGCATTTTAAAATAAATATATCACAATCTCCGCAATCTCTTTCGTAGATAATATATTTCATATTATATCAAAAAAAAAAATATAAATTTTATTTATATATGATTAGTAAGTCTTTAGGATATGTGTAATTTAATATATTAATAAATCCAATCTTTACAATAATTTTATGCTGTTTATGAGAAGTAAGAGTAAAAAATGATATTTGAAATAATTAATTATTGAGACAGAATCTTTTCAGAAATTGATTATTAGAAAATTAAGATGGAAATAATAATTATATAAATTGAATCATATTTATATAGATTCTATAAAAAAATGAATATCGGATGGATTGGTACAGGAGTTATGGGTGTGTCTATGTGTAAGCATATTCTTAAAGCTGGTCACAAATTACTCATATACAACAGAACAGTTGCAAAGGCACAACCTTTAATAGAAGCAGGAGCAGAATTTGTTTAACCACAATAATTGGCAGAAAATTCTGATATTGTGTTTTTAATGTTAGGATATCCAAAGGATGTTGAGGAAGTAGTTTTAGGAGAAAATGGAATAATAAATCATATGAAGAAAGGTACAGTATTAGTTGATCACACAACTTCATCACCTGAATTGGCAGAGAGAATTTTCAAGGTGGCAAGTGAAAAAGGAATAGATTCAATTGATGCTCCAGTAAGTGGAGGAGATATAGGAGCTAGAGAGGGAAGATTAGTGGTGATGTGTGGAGGACAATAGAAGGCTTTGGATAGAATAAATGATGTATTAAAGGTTTATAGTGCAAATGTTTAATTGATGGGAAATGCTGGTTTAGGTTAACATACAAAGATGGTAAATTAGATAGTATTGGCAGGGAATATGATAGGTACAGTTGAAGGATTGTTGTATGGACATAAATGTGGATTGAATTTGGAATAATTGATAAATACAATAAAGAGTGGAGCAGCAAATTCAACAGCTTGGAGTGTTTTGGGATAAAGAATGGTGAAGGGAGATTTTGAACCTGGATTTTATGTTGAACATTATATTAAAGATTTAAGCATAGCAATTAATGAAGCTAATAGAATGAACTTGAGTTTACCAGGATTAGCTTTGGTTAAATAGTTGTATCATGCTTTGGTTGCCTAAGGTGGAGGACGTAATGGAACATAAGCATTGTTATTAGCATTGGAGAGATTGAATAATCATATAATTAGATGATTGATTAATTTAATATAAATTCTGTTATGCCAAAACTCTATACGTTTAAGGACCCTAATTTCAATCCTCTTTAGAATTATGTGGTGGATAAAACTTTAGGATAAGGAACCTTTGGAAAAGTGAAGTTGGGTATTCACAAATGCACAAATGAGAAAGTATTAACTAACTTCAATTTACCAAGGTAGCAATTAAGATCTTAGAGAAAGAAAAAATAGAAAACGAGGCTGACTATGTGAGGATACAACGTGAAATTCACATTCTACGTAAAATACGTCATCCAAATATCATTTAATTATATGAGGTATGTTAAATGAGTTATAAGAGATAATTGAGAGTGAAATAAAATTATATCTCATAACTGAATATGCACCAGGAGGTGAGTTATTTGAACATATTGTTTCAAAATCTCGACTTGAAGAGCGTGAAGCTGGTCGTATATTCTTTTAACTTCTCAATGCCATAGAATACATACATCAATTAGGTATTGTGCATAGAGATCTCAAACCTGAGAACATACTTTTAGATTCCAATAAATAAGTTAAAGTAGTCGATTTTGGATTATCTAATCTCTATTAACCAAACTAAAAATTACATACACCATGTGGCAGTCCTTGTTATGCTGCACCTGAGATGGTCAGTGGTTTACCTTATGAAGGATTAAAAACAGATATATGGTCATGTGGTATAATCTTGTATGCTATGATATGTGGGTATTCTACTTTTCTTAATTTTAGTTGTGTACCATTCGAAGATTCAAATACAAAATAACTATATGAAAAGATTAAACATTCAGATTACAAACTACCTAAAATTGTATCTCCTTAAGCTGCTGATCTCCTTCGAAAAATTCTCCAGAAAGATCCCTCAAAAAGAATCACCATCTCTGAAATAAGATAACATGATTTTATTCTATTCGCTGGCAAAATGACTATCCCTGAAGGAGTAAACACTAAGTATTATTAATAGAGTAATCTATAGATTGGATAATTTTAAAATTGATGTTGATTTCACTATTCTTTAATAATTACTCTAATATAATATCTCGGAAGAAGAAGCTATCTAAATGATAAAAAATAATAAACATAATTGCATAACAACTTGTTACTATCTCCTTAAACTCAAGCAACAAAGAGAAAAATAGGTTAAACCTGATATTGCTCCTAGACCAATTTCTATTGAAAAATAGAATTTATTTAATAAAACACAATAAATTGAACAACATAAATCTTCCCCTTTAGTCAAATAAAAACTATACTCATAATAATAGCCTATATAACCTTATAGTTAAGATGTATAACAATAAATCTTATTACATCTCCTTTAAAATTAATAATAATAACAATAACTATTAATCCAATAATAAGTATAATCCAAAGAAATTAAATAACCCTAAGTCTCTAAAGTAGCAGAAACTGGAGGCTCATCATCTATGGAAATGTTTTTAAACAAAGCTTTTTCTGATAGAAATCAAAACAAATCATAAACGTATTAATTTATTAATCATTAAAAATAGAAAGGGTAAAACCAAATCCTAAGATCCTGTTCCTCATAGAGATATTTCAGCTCCTAAAAAAACTAGTTTACTTTCCAAAAATCAAAAATCTATCTCCCAAAAACCCACCATTTAATCTAAAGATCAATTGGCATAATTACTAGCAGTCAAACAATAAAAATACTTAGGCAATACGTATTAATCTATCTATATTCTATAGAGATTCTACTACTTATGTTAGACATAAAAGCAATTTAAAATTTAAACAAGGTAGTACTGAAAGATCAGATCGTCATAGTAGTAATAGTTAAAGATCTGAAATTACTTATTTAAAAAGGAGTGTAGAAAATAGAAGTAGCTAACATATTAAAAATGATCGCAAAACTAGAGTAATTAGTACATATGCATATAATGACACTTAAAAACCTGTTTAAACATAACCAAATGAAAGAATAAATGTAATTATTAAGAAATAGTAGTTTTTAGACTGATCTAAGTAAAGAATAATCAAATGTACTTTAATCTTAGTAGTAAAGATTAACACATATGGATAATTTGGCTTTAGGAATTCAAATATATAAACACAATATTCAGAATAGATTTCTAATTAAATAATAATAAAAAAGAAAAAGTAAATAATAATAATGAAGTTATCAAAACAATTTTAAAAACTAATTTTACTTTTTCAGCTTTTGATTATTTTATATATTCAAAACTGAAAATAAGAATTTATTATTGTAATTATAATTTTATATTTCTTCTATTTGCTTAAAAATATCAAATTTTGATATGTGATGCTACTGCATTGTCTAATTTTTCAAAGAATTCTTATGAATCATATAACAAATGCTCTTCATTTATCTCATATTCAAGATATGCACCCTAATCTATTCATAATAAAATCATACTTTCTATTAATAATAAGTGACAACCTCTGCATTTATTTAATCAGCTGGAGCAGAACTCTATTCTAAAGCACATTTGCTTGGAGTTTAACACTAAAATTAATATTATATTTATCTTACATTATTCTAATATCCTGGATGAGTTGGAGTGACAAATGGTAGACTTGTGTTGAATACTTTACCACATGATTAACATGATAAATATGATCCTGCTATCTTTTATGTTAATGATTCAGATAATTTGAATTTGATAGCCAAATTAACACCATCCAATAAACGATCAAGTCTAAGGATTATTCATTCAAATTTTTACTTCTCAGCTTCAACAGTATTATTAGGGAATCCAAATAACAAAGCACCATTTGTTTAAGTAGATTATAATTGAACTTATTCAGCCAATCTAGCAACATTGTCCTAACCATTAATAAATACACTTACTTCTCCAGTTGTCTTCTAAGCATCTATAATTGAATATTGAACAAATTGTCTTAAAGTATATTTAATTCAATACTTCTCAACTAAATTTCTTACAAATGGATTTGATTGTAAAAATACAATCTTTGGATATTAAGGCATTTTAGCTGTGTATTTGAATTGGTCATATATAACTGACTCTGTGAAGAATAAATGAAGTTATTGAGCTCTTTGGATTGCCAATCTTGAGTTGCCAAAAAATTATTGATTCATTATTATTATTAATAAAAGTATATTATATCATGTAATCTCTAAATATTAAGTATTTTTGAATTACAACTCAATAACTTTTATTAATACTAACCACCAATCACAAAAACTCAATAATCATTAACCTCTTTCAATCAATCATAATTTTAGATAAATAATTTAATTCATAAGAATTGTTGAGGTTTGAACAATTACTTTCCAACTAATATTTAAAATATTATGCGATTAATTATCAAAGAATAATACTGTTAATGTGAGAGTATATTTTAAAGAGTACTATTTCTTTTATTTTAATAATAATTGAAACATAGATGTAAGTGAGAATATATTATAATATGTTATTTAATTTTTATGTTTATTTATAAAATTAAAACTTTCTTAATTATTATAAGAATGGGACTTTTTGTATAAAATTCTTTTGATCAATCTTATGAGCTTCCCTTTTCACTGAAGTGATAAAACCCATTTAAAGAATTATCTAATATTAATGTTGCTAAAAAAGAAATAATTATCATTAATTTACTATAATTACCTAAACACTGAAAAGCGTATATTTAATTTTGTTTATTATTTAAGGTAGGTAATTTAACAATAAACCTTATAATTAATATTACATATACAAATATTATTTAAAAACTCAATAAATGATTGATTTATATAGTTAACTTGCACAATTATATCTCAAGGTTAATATATTATTCCGATTGATATCGATTATATTATTTTATTAATCTGTCAAATAATGAATTATTAGACTTAGACCTCTATTATAAATCGATGTTTTCGCTCTAAATTAGGAAAATTTAAAATGAGAACCCAGATTCTAATTATCAATTGTGTAATTTTAGCAATTATCATTCCTTCAATAATATTGGCTTAGACTATTAATTAATATTATGTTCAATAGATCTTAAGTGATTCTGAGTAGGATGCTATGCTAAAGGAGATGTTTAATCATTTAACAAATTCAGCAGATTCTATAAATGCATAACTGAATTCTGTATTTACAAGAAGTATTATAATATAAATCATATAAGCATAAATTACCTTGACTAATCTGAATTAATTATATTGGCTTTAGTTAAGAAATAATATTTGGATTAATAAACCAATCGCTCGTCCTTGTGATTATGACTCACCAATTCTACCTCTTGATCATTTCTATTCTATACCATGCTATTCTTATTTAACAATTCATCAAAGTGATGTTGAACCCTTAGAAGATTCAATAGAATAAACTTTAAGAAATCATACTTATTAAATAAGTTCAATTATTTTAGGCATGATGGGTCTTGATGATCCATTTTTTCCTAACTAATTTTATTTTGTATCATCAATCGACCTTTATGAATTTAGTTACATTTACCCTTAATCAACAAAGTCAGACAATTTTCATCCTAAAGAGAGATTATGGTATTAATAACATTTTGAAAATTTAAAAAAAGACAAAAAAAATAATACTCAGTTAAGTGATGTTTATTTATATTTTGGAACAGAATCTACTTATTCTATGACTATGACTTAATCAATGCTTAATTTAATTTGGGATGTTTAAGGAATATTTTGTTCAGATATAGTATTTTAGAATAACATGATACGAGTTTAGTAAATTAATATTATGATAGCTGATCAAAAAGGACAATTATTATTAACAAATTATAAAAATAAAGAAATATCCAATTCATCCTAACTCAAAAACTTTGCAGATTAAGAAATAACAGGATTTAATTCTGAAGATTGGTATACTCTAATCAATTATTATCACAAAAATACTGTTAAATCTACATGTCATTTAAAAACTCATGATATACTATGTAGATATAATACAGTATATGAAAAAGATGTTGTAATAATAATATAAAGACTTAGAAATATTAATTATTATTTAATTCTCTTTTATGATTTATAAATTGAAAATGATATTTCGGAATAAATGAAAGATCTAAATTACATATTTAATAAAGAAATTTAATGGATTGCATAAATTTAAATGACAATTGTCATAGTTTTAATATTCATCTCAATTGTTTTAATTTATCTTATATTTTTACCAATTTATCAAGTCATTGATAAATCATCCTTATTTCTAAAAAAAGGATAATAATTTACTAATGGCAGATCATTTGATTTTAAAAATTAAATTTAAAATTAAATCTTAAAAAAAAAAGTAAAACATTACAATTGTAGTAAATTATATCTTATATATATTAGGTAATGCAATGACATAATTCAAAATTCAATTCGATACATTATTTGATAGAGTATTAACATAGACAATGACAATTAATCCTTAATGTAAAATACTCTAACAATTTAAATATCCTAGAAACAATATAAATAATGTTCTATAGATACACAAAATACTTAAAGAAGATTAGATAAAGGATAATTACTATGGAGATAATAATGATTATCGAAACAAGTAATTCTTTTTAAGGAAATCTTTCAGTTTAAAAACTGAATAAAATTGAGTTTCAATTATGCTCTATTAAATAGTTATAATCTCAATAAAATCATTTTATTTCTTTGTATTATTAATTTATTCAATTTAGACTTTTTTATTAATTCTCTTATATCATTAATTATTCTATTCTCAATCTTAATATTCCTCTTATGACAAATTCAATTGGTTAATAATACTATTAGAATTTCTCATTACTTAAATAAAAATATGAAAGAAGCTGATATATACTATTTTTAAACAAAATCCTATATAAAAATAATTATTGTTAATAATTTATTAATACAAAATAAAAAAAACAAAATAAATATTAGAAATACAGAAATAAATTAGTGAATATCTTTTAATAAATAATTATATTTCTTAATAAATGGCAAAAAGAGGATAGTAACAACCACCATAATAAGCTCCCCCTGCTTAAAAGAATCAAACAGGAAAATTCAATCCAGCTGAATTTGCTAAACCTGGTTTGACTGAGGAAGAAGTTTTGGAAATCAAAGAAGCTTTTGACTTATTTGACACAGATGGGTAATAATTATTTTACTATATAAGCACTTAATCTATTGATCCAAAAGAATTAAAAGCTGCAATGACTTCTTTGGGATTTGAAGCAAAAAATCAAACCATTTACTAAATGATTAGTGATTTAGATACAGATGGAAGCGGTTAAATTGATTTTGCAGAATTTTTAAAATTGATGACTGCTAGAATTAGTGAAAGAGATTCAAAGGCTGATATCTAAGTATATTATACTTTAAATTTATAATAGAAAGTCTTTAATTTGTTTGATTCAGAGAGAGCAGGAGTTATTACCTTAAAAGATTTAAGAAAGGTAGCAAAAGAATTAGGAGAAACCATGGATGATTCAGAATTGTAAGAGATGATTGATAGAGCTGACTCAGATGGAGATGCTTAAGTTACATTTGAAGATTTCTACAATATTATGACAAAAAAGACATTTGCCTGAATTCATTATCACATAAACATAAAAACATATTCAATATATATTATTAGTAATCAGGTTCCATATATTTAATTCTTTCTCAATCTTATGTAACCTATAAAAATACTCAATAATAGAACTAGAAAACTGATTTATTATTAATTTCTAATTGTAAATTTGATGCCCTTAAAATTATCTTGTACTTCCTATATAAACATAATAAATATGATACATTAATTAAAAATTTCCTATTCAAATTTGTTAAATCTATTCTTTGATTATTAAATTTGTAAATTTTATAATGATTAGTAAAAATTTGAATGAATATACATTATGTAATTTTTGATGAAATATGGTATATTCAATATAATTATTATCAGATCTAGAAGTATTTATTCATTAGGGAATTACTTATCATTTTATTTGGTTCATTGGCTGCAGCCCAATAGTTACTAATAGCTGGTATAAGGCTTATAGGGTTTTCAATTTTGTTGCTATTTAAGAGATGAATAAACATTTCAAATCCAACAAATAATTGAAAATAATATCTTGATTCATCATCAGTTTTACATACTTGTTGTAAGTCTTGTATCTTTATTTCTGATTACCTAGTCTAATTTCTTTTATCTTTGAGAAATTATATCCCTTTTGGTACTTTATCTTCTTTACGTATTTTTTTAACTAATTTATTTCCTAACAGTTTAGGAAAATTTTTAAAAGAGAACTTTTGATTTTTTGGATTAACAATACTAGAAATTGTCTAAGTTTTTGTAACAAATGGATCTATTCTAATCTAAATATTTATTAATTTTTTTTACTAACTCATATTCTTATAATTAAAAGACTGATGATGGATTTTCTTAAAAAATGAATTAGTTCGAATTATCATCATCCCCAAATATAGGAATAAAATGCATTTCTTGTTAAAATTAAATAAAAAAGACATTTGCTATTAATTTTTAAATATATAAACAAATTCTATTAAAAATGCATATAAATAATAATCATTGTCATTTTTTTTTAGGTTTCTTTTTTGAACTAATTATATGGCTACTAATCATGTTATCTGGTTAAATAGCAGTAGCAAAATATGTACTAATTCCATCAATATATTTTAATGGATTCTCAATTTTAGTACTGTTTACTAAATCAATCATAAATTGTTTTTTTATATATTTCATAAAAATTCTCCTTGATTACAAGTCAGATTAGCATAATTCTCGTAAATCAGATATTTTTGTAGATATCTATTTATCTTTTTTATCCTTTTTATTTTTTCTTTCATTTAAAAAGTTTTCCAAACCTTTTGTTTTTGGAAATTGATCTTCATTTTATAAGAGATATTTTTCAAAGTTATTCCCTATTAATTTTGGTAAATTTTTATAATCCACTCTTTCGTCATCATTCTCTATTTCTATTTAGAAAAGGTTTGGCTATTATTAAGGATTCTCAATAATATTATTTTTTTTAATGTGTTCATCTTACCATTCATTATATTCAAACATTTGTGGTTGATAAAGAATTTATTCAAATTGATCATTTGAATTCAATTCATGATTGTTGGTATCCTAAAATAAATTATCCTCAAACATTGAAATCTCTAACTTCTATAATAGAAATTAATAATTGAATTTCCATATTCTATCATCAGAGCTTTATATTTATTATTATTATGAAATTGATTTTGAGATAAAATTGATTAAGATACAAATAATACTAATCACATTTTCAAATAAAACTATAATTTAATTATTTCCTAATAAATTACTCTTAATTTGATATTAATATATGGTTAAAAATTAGACTTTAATTTATAATTAGAATTATCAACAAAAAACTAAATCTTTCAATTTTAAAAAGTAATCTTTATGTTTAAGAATCATAATTTGTTCTATTTTAATTTAAGAAAATATTATGGATTGAAATTAGCATCTATAATATTCAAAATATTAAAAATCATTTCATTAACTGTAGAGATTAAGATAATGAATCAAGGTAATATTTAAAGTTGATATTATTAATAATTATCATCTTATATCTCAGAAATTCAGTTGATTTATATCATTTTTTATTAGGAAATAATCATTTAAGTTTTAAATTTTTATTATAAAAGAATTCTAAAGTGATTTTGGTACAAACTTCATTCATATTCTACTTAAAATTCAAATTATTTTAAGTAATTTTATTTTTCCATTTTCAAAAAATCATTTTTTCGTTAAATTATCAAATAATTTGATGATCCTACTACTAGAAGATTATAATAAATGAGTTGGTATAAATTTCCAATATTTGATATATACTCAAAATTTATAAATTAACTAACAATTAAAATGAAATTTTAGAATAGAATTCATAATATTTTCTATTGATTTTGATAATTTATATTTAGATCAATTTGTAATACTTATTCATTTGTCAAACATTTATTCAAATTTTCTTTATCGAATTCTTCTTATATCTTCCTATTACATGATTTTATACTCTGTTTTTCTTCTTTCAAATTCTTACTATTCTCTGTTAATGTATGACTTACTTCTTAACTCTTACCTTGTTGTTACATATTATTATCCTGTTATTTAATCAATCAAAATAACTTTCTTATTATTATCAAATAGATCAAGCAATTCAAAAAATATAATGGCTGATGTTGCCATCATAAACATTATATAATATCTTGTAGTTGGATTTCTACTAGTTTAATTATCCTAAAATGTATTATTAAATAATAATTACATATTATTCATCTCTCATATACTTACTATAATCTCTAAAAGGATCTTAATAATCATATCCTGTACGTGAATAAAAGTGATATTATTTATATGCTTATTGTTTTTGATATTCATCATATGCTTTTCTAAATTATTCTTGATTTTGGTTTTAATCCTAATAAGCTAAAAATCCAATATTTTATTACAACTCTATTAATAATATCTTTTCTCATATTGCTACTTCTAATACTTTACAGGGTTTATTTAAATTTCATCATAATCCTTTTTTGTAGTCGGATTTTTTAGTACTTCATAAGCTTCATTGATTGCCTTAAATTAATCAATTGAATTTGGATTCTTATCAGGATGATATAATTTAGCAAGAGTATAAAAAGCACTCTTAATATCATCTTAAGTTGCTTTGTTTGTAAGATTAAGGGTTTGATAATAGTTCTTATTTGGATTGAATTTCAAAAAAGAAAAGAAGTATTTTTATTTATAATACATTTTTTTTTATTTTTTTAGANANATATTATTAT